>JAAGKR010003982.1:0-52633 GCA_011419295.1 Clarias macrocephalus | reverse complement strand
CAGATCAGAGAGCAGGTCAATGGCACACAGAGTTCTAGCAGCAGACACGTCTCTAGAACAACTGTTAAGAGGAGACTGTGTGAATCAGGCCTTCATGGTAGAAGATCTGCTAGGAAACCACTGCTAAGGACAGGCAACAAGCAGAAGAGACGCTTTTGGGCTGAAGAACACAAGAAAGAACACAATAAAGAAAACTCGCTGAATGAAAAGGGCACATCTGTAACTTTTGCTCTGTACTGTATATTAACGCGAGTGGCGGAAGCAAAGGTGCGTCATGCCGCCGTGTCACGTTTGCACGTTTTTAAATTCCGGTTTCACTCCAGGTTGTCACGTGGCGTGCGGCGTTCGAGGCGTGAGCTGTCAGTCTGAAATCTCTCGGCGCGGCTCTACAGATGTGCTGTTAATTTATTAGGATTCAATGACTGTATAATGAGTCCTCGTTTGTCAGCTTGTAATTGGAAAGTATTGAAAATGAGCTCTGTTTTACCATTCAGATGCTAATTGGAGAATTATTTCTGGGAAATATTAGCTCGCCGGTTGGTGCGAACACACACACACACACACACACACACACACACACACACACACACACACACACACACACACACACACACACACACACTCACACCCACACACAAGAACACACTGGAGAAAAAAATAAAAAATAAAAAAACCTCCTCATGATATATCTGGATAATAAAATTCCTAAAACAAAAAAGAAAACTCTGCAGCACAAGCCGGGTATGTTGTGTTTAATCTTACAATCTAAAGAAGAGATAAAAAACGACGGAGAGGAGTGAAAGAGACAGGTCTACTTCCCTGGGTCACGGCCGAGCGCTCGTCTCCGTGCCGGGGTATCCCTGTTCCCGCCGCAGCCGTACATCACGGCTTTATGGCCTTCCCATCGGCCCATTAAAGCACTAATATCATGATTTACCCCACGGATCTGCTGCCTTTTTTACGGCCATCTTCTGCGGATTAGATTCCCTCCGCTGCTCCCGGTAAAACGTGTAATCTTACATCTCATAAGCCCATGAAGAAGAAGAAGAAGAAGAAGAAGAAGAAGAAGGAGACATTAAAAGAAATTAAATACAGCTGCGGGAGTTCTCGCTATTAAAAACCTCAACCTCTTAAAAACGGAAATGTGAGCCACCAGACGAGATTAAGCTACATATACGATGCCGGGGATGTCTCCTGAACGCCAGCGTGTGACACACCTGAGGACTTACGGGGACGCTGGGTTTGATAGAAACACTATAGGTTAGACAACTTGATTTTTTCCCTGATTGTGGAAGAACCAAAACGTCAGCAGGTGAAGATTTAATGCATGGAGTGAAGGAACGAGCCGGAGATCACATCTCTGACGTTCAGGGCGTAGATACAGTATCGTCTCGCTGCACGACATGGAGCTCGTTTATTAGCCAGCAGCTGAGACTGATGAAAATCTCCGAAATATGTTCACACCGGGTGTTTCTGTGTCGGAATAAAATGAGAAAATCTGTTCAGTTTTCTGAATCTGAATCAGCTGACTGGCATTTAGATATTGTTTAATGTTTCAAATATCTGTAATTCAGAAGAATCACGCAACTTGTTCCTTGGACTCAGAACTCAGTCAAACAGGTCAATTTTCCTGACTTACACTCAGTCGAGTGCTTTGACTCGGAAAACCCCCGAAATTCCTCTGTTTGTTCAGCTTCTCGTTCAGAATTTTAGGGTGATGGGAAAGAGTGAGAAAAAGTGACTTTTATTTCTACATTTCGTTTGGTTTTAAATGCTTGGTTTTACTTTATTTTTTTATCATTCAAGTTTTAACAGTATTTTATTATTCTGAAATTTCCTTCTGGATCAATAAAGTATCTATCTATCTATCTGTCTATTTGTCTGTCTGTCTGTCCATCCGTCTGTCTGCCTATCCGTCTCTCTATTTATCTGTCTGTCTGTCTGTCTGTCCATCCATCTGTCTGCCTATCCGTCTATCCGTCTATCTATCTATCTATCTATCTATCTATCTATCTATCTATCTATCTAACCATTGGTCTGTCTGTCTGTCTATTTATCTATCTGTCTGTGTGTCTGTCCATCTGTCTATCCATCTATCTGTCTGTCTGTCTCTCTGTCTGTCTGTCTATCTATATATCTGTCTGTCTGTCCACCTGCCGTCACCATTTTAGCACAATTGGTTTGAAAACAAACAGAATTTTTCGACTATTCCATTCAAACATCTGTTTACAAATCCATCAATTATCTATAACCTTTATCCCGTGCAGATTCACAGGAAGCCTGGAGTCTTTCCCAGGGATCGTAGGGCACAGGCCAGGGTACAACCTGGATGGTCTGCCAACTCATCACAGGGAACACCATCTCACACACACACACACACACACACACACACACACACACACACACACACACACACACACACACACACACACTACAGGCATTACACAACAGGACGCACTAATCAGCTTATAGCTTGTGAGCTCGTGTCTGTAGGAGGAACCTGGAGGATCAGAAAAATAAATAACAGCATAAACATGGTGATAACATACACACACAAGACTGGACACGAGATTTGACCCTCTGCCTCCTGAGGGGTCGGGTGACCGCGCTAACCATTAAAACCGCCGCGCCACCGCAGAGGCTACGTATACAGAAAAACATTGCTCTAGTGCTTACTGTTAACTGTCCACTGTTCATGTCAGCGTCGTAACAGGTACAACAGGTGGTTGAGTACGGCTCCCATATGACATATAAGAGGTCTCACCTTTCACACACACACACACTTTACAGGAAACGCTCATCTACAATTGGAGGTTCACTTTAAAACATTAACATATTTACGGCGCGAGACGCAGCCATGGTCGCCGATTCACGGGAACTGTTGACAGGTTCCCATTTAACCCGTCTCTGCTGCCGTTACAAGGTCCCCTTGATCGAATAGAGACCATCTGCCTACACACACACACACACACACACACACACACACACACACACACACACACACACACACACATGCACCTGCGTTTGCATATAAAGACCACTCCACTCGCATTTGTGCAAATGCACCCACATGGATGCATTAATGTGCACAAACACATATATTTACCCACCCACTCTCTCTCTCTCACACACACACACACACACACACACACACACACACACACACACACACACACACACACACACGGTGCCAACCAGCAGACAGATGCAAATGGCCGAGCGGCTCAGCTTTTTTTCCCGGAGATGGTGATGATGGTGATGATGATGATGATGATGATGGCTGTGCGTGTCTGGCCAGAACAGCACCTGCAAATAATGATGGATGATGGTCATTCTTCAGGGAGCGAGGGACTCATCCCACTCTTCGCCTCCAGGCCGCCTTTGTTTCTTCCCTCGTTCGGCAGGCTGTTTTTATTTTTTTCTTTCCTCCTCCAGAATAACAAACACCAGCTTATATTTCACTTTTCACTCAGAACCCGCAATCCATCCAGTCCAGCGTTCGGTTCTCTTGTAACCGGAGCAAGTGGAGTTTTTTTTTTGTTTATAGGTTTTGTTTATAGTAATTTTGCATCGTTATGTCGGAGGTAATGAACCACTTACAGTAAGCAGTGCCGTCTCAACACCGCAACATGGCTTTATTTTTTGTTATCTTTTGTTTTTGTCCCCGTTCCCTCTGTACTATAATCCTCCTGGTCATTAGGACACGTCTTCATCAAGGCTACCACCAGAGAGCTGCGTTCCATTCCGAAGTGCACTTCATAGGGTGCTTGCTGCCTGCTCCCTGCTCCGTTTGCAGGGAATGTCGGTGAAAGAACCTACCCTCGACAAAACTCCACCATTCGGACACCCTGCGAAAGCGCCAGTTCGGAGGTCACTTCCTCGGTGCGTTACCATGGTGACATAAGTACCTCGGATATCTGTCGCGAAAATTTCACACTACAGATATTAAATATTGAGTATTTATTTAAACAAAAACATTATAAAACGTACTATTGAAACCAAGTGTATAACTTGCAAAGAAAATTTAATAAATAATAATAATAATAATAATAATAATAATAATAATAATAATTGAATGAGGATATACTGAGATTTACAAAATTATTATTATTTTTTTTTTTTACAAATTAATAGCCTACATAATACTAAGGATTTCTTGATTAAATTAAAATTTAAAAACAAGAAAATTTTGTGTTCTTTTAATACAATGTCGTCCTTGATAATAATAATAATAATAATAATAATAATAATAATAATAATAATAATAATAAATATATAACTCGTTTTCGAGCTCAATTTTTTTCACGCTCCAGCGAGACGCAGTGACTGATGGGAACTTTCTCATTCCCTTTTTCCCGGTGAAGTGAAGACCTGATGTTCACTGGCTCCCTGCATCGTTCGCAGTTCCCTTTGAAGTGAACATTTTTTCGCTCCCTGCGGTTTGGAATCACACTTAACATGTCTGAACACCCCGTGTAGTGTAGTGTACTTCGCAGGGTACGTCGGGCCGACTGGAACGCCACTTTGAATGTGTTACCTCTTCTTCATTGGGAGTGGCGTAACACACCCCTCCCTCCCTCCCTCCCTCCCTCCTGAGCTCACAGACGCTTGTGATCAGCTCCGTCCAGGCCTCCGGCTGCAAGAGGATAGAGTATGTGATCTCTGGATAATAGGGCGAGCTCGTTACCGCTGCGCCACTCGGCAGCTTCACCACAACAACTTAAACATTCACACTAGTAAGTAAAATGTTTGATGGGGGAAAAAACAAAACTCCAATTTTTCCAATAGTTTTTTTTGGTTTAAGGCGCACGAGGTCAGAATGAATAATTTGCATCGTAGCTACAGCTGCGCAGAACAGATCAATGTTGAATCAGGAATCGCTGAACTCGGAGTCGTGACCTCATGCGGGGGTGTTTGATATACAAACAGAAAGACACGATAATCTCCTCATTCTGATTAATTCATTTATTTGACTTCAATTAACATGATAAATTTGGCTCCAACTATAAAGAATCATCACTTTGCAAAGCAAATCAGATTTAAATGAAGAACGAACGTGCTATTTTATTTTATTAATTTTTATTTTATTTTATTATTTTCCGCCGTCTCGAGACGCTGCACTGATGTCTCGAGACGTTGAACGATAACATGCACGAGGCTCTTCATCCTTCTAACTCCGCCACATCAAGTGGCTCCGACTCGGTAAGTACGAGGAAATGAGCTCAAAAATATGGATTTGCAAGTTCGATCCATCCAGAATGGAATGAAAAACGTCGAGTGGTTGACGATTAAAGAGACACAGCGAGGACAAAGCGTCCATTTGGGTTCTGACCGAGGGGTTTAGGAACGGGGTTTGTCCTCATTTTGTTTTCCCTCCAGCGTAACAATGAATACGATTTGATCGTATCAGCCGCTTTCATCAGCCTTTTCCAATATCCTCAAGTCCCGAACTATAATATTGTCTGACTTGTAATTTCCCCTCGCTGGTTCTGCTTATCAGAACCTGATAACTATGCAAATCGATCGATATCTTTCAATAGGAACTGGTTCGGGGGGCCAGAGTGTAACACGAAACTGTCCTGATATGAGGATATTATAAAGTTAAATGCATATAAACACAGTAGTGATGGTACAGTCGCTTCTCACAAAGAGTTGCGAATTCATCAGGTCACATTCATACATTCAGTTGCATCATGGGATACGCCTGTGCTGGTGCTGAGCGAAAAAAAAAAAAAAGATTTAATAAACACGTACATTAACATACAAATAGCAGGGACCAGCTGATTCAATATCATCGTGATACCCACACGATTTGTACTGTATCGTGATACTGTTAGTGTTGTGAGTTTAGTAATATCCAGATTCTCAAGTCAAGTCTCTATTCAATGTTATCTTGTTTTACTGACAGCTGACCAGACAGGCAGGCGCAGAAATAAATAAAATGCATCATCATCATCATCATTATTATTATTATTATTATTATTATTATTATTATTATTATTATTATTACCTAGGACACTTAATTAGCTGACTATCTAAGATCTAAATTTACACCATAAATTATGAAAAACTATTCTGAAGTACTATACTGTACATATTATACTATACATTCTATTCTGTACACTGTATGTACAGTAACATTAGATTTTGTCACAATTCTAAACATAAATTTTAGACCCCCAAATGCAAAAATATCACTCACGCTCATCATCTATACGGCTTAATCCTGTATTCAGGGTCGCGGGGGGCTTGGAGCCCATCCCAGGAGACTTACTGTAGGGCACAAGGCGGGGAACATCCTGGACAGGGTGCCAATTCATCACAGGGCACACACACACACACACACACACACACACACACACACACACACACACACACACACACACACATACTCCGGGCAATTTGGGAATGCCATGTCTTTATCTGCCAATTAACTATGGGAGGAAACCGAAGTACCCGGAGGAAACCCACCAAAAACTCCATGATCACATAGACGGGATTTGAACGTGGCCGGGAATCGAACCTGGACCCTGGAGGTGCAAGACGACTTCATGTTTTTAGACACTTCCTCTTGTTAAAACATCATCCTTAATTCAACTCATGCTTAATTATTAACGGTGCATTTATCTCTCGTTCTTTTTTTCAGTCTTGCTCGGTAGAAGGTTGTTGCCGTTGCTGTTCCTGTCTTTTCTCGCTCTTTCATTGCTTTGTTCTGGCTCTCATCTGTTGCAGCCTTGTTCATGGAACTTAATGATGACAAAATGACAATTACTGTATGACAACGACAGAAATCGTCTCGACACATCGTCTCGGTAACACAAACTGTAAAAGTTTGAGAATGAAAATATGTAATATTAAAAAAACAGCCTTTGTATCCACATCAGTGTGGTTCTATCAGTTCGAGGACGATGTTAAGAATTAGACATGGCACCGATCTGATACTCAGGATGGTCGTTTGGCTGATACGAGCAAAAAACAACAACAAGAATGGATCAGAGTTTAATCTGATTCCGTAACAAACGAAATTTCGCTTAGAAAACATGGGCATGATTACATCACGTAGGGTTGATTTTATTCTATTAATACTTCATACATTATTAAATTTGCCACGCAAGTGATTCAGACCTTAACTGAATAAACAGCGCTGTGTACAAGTCATGCATTTAGATCTGCTTCAATAAAAGAAAAAAAAAATTTAAGGCTTGGTAGTTTTTTATTAAATGTTCAGCGGATACTTACGATTTCAGTGTCGGTAAAGATATCGGAAAAGAAAAACTGGAATTGTACCGTTTTTATTAAGAGCGAAAGTGATTCAACACACTGATCAACGACATGGAGAACTTTTCACACTGCTTCAACTTACTGTCCGCCATTACACCGGATTAATCACTCACTCACTCATCGTCTATATCGCTTTATCCTGTATACAGGGTCACGGGGGGCCAGGAGACTCTCCCAGGAGAATTAGGGTACGAGGCGGGGTACACCCTGGACGTGGGTGCCAATCCATCAGAGAGCACACACACACTCACACACTCACACACTCTCGGCAATTCGGGAACGGCAGTTAACCTAATCTGCATGTCTTTGGACTGTGGAAGGAAACCGGAGCACCCGGAGGAAACCCACCAAGCACGGTGAGAACATGCAAACTCCATGCACACAGACCTGTGGTGGGAATCGAACCCGGAACTTGGCGGTGGTGCGAGGAGACAACGCTAACCACTAATCCACCGTGCCGCCCCTAAGTCGATTAACGTGTACTAAAATGCATTATTCGTTACTCCAGAGGAAAGTCCAGCGGAAACCCCCCCCATCTCTCTCTGCCTTTTTTCGAGAGCATGAGGCCACCAGCTAGCAGGTTGATAGCAGCGACTATCAGAGGTGAAGGGGCTTTCAGCTGCTGAGTGTAATTTAAATCTCGTCCATTGATCCCGAGCTCTAGTGGTGCTCGAGCTACAGTTGTTCCTGCAGAGAGAAGCCAGCGACACGGGGAGGAGGAGGAGGAGGAGGAGTGAGAGGAGGCGGGGAGGTGCTTTACCGCTGAAATAACTCCATCTGCCTCTAGTGATGGAGAACTCCAGCGTGGAATGAACACCTCGCTGCACGGAAAGTATACGTCTCCGGCGCCGCGCTCGGCGTCGGCGATATCAAGCGGCTATATTAATTAAACACAATATTAAAGTGTGCTTCTTTACAAAGGGGATTAAGCAGCTCCATCAAGCTTAACAGTCAGATTGCAATAATACACAGGGTATTTATTTATTTATATCTTAAATGAAAGCCTTGCTGGAATACAGACAGACGCTGAACCTAATTATATTGTTGTACTGCCGTGCATTATGTGTATTTATGCTCATATAATACTGACGCTCTGCTGGATACGACAGTAGCTATTCAGCCACGTCAAATAACTGTGTTATGGAGATATATGAATAAACTAATATGTACAAGGAACGTCTCAGTTTTACTCTTCCAGTCAAAACTGTCCTGCTGAAGGGGTTTCCTTTGTCCATGCGCTCAGCTGCAAGCTTGATGGTGTGGACTTTGGAGCATGGGCTTCTTTCCTGGACGCCAGCCTTTAAGCCCGTGGTGATGTACAACTGGTTTGGCTGTAGACAGTGACACTGCTGATCCAGACGCTTCCAGTTCCTGAGCCTTGGTGGCTCCTGGGTTGTTTTTGACCATCTGAAGTACCATCCTTTAAGCTGAGGGTGACAGTTTAGGTCTTCTTCCAGACCATCAGACCATGTCGATGTGGCTCAATCTCCCAATATACTGATCTAGTAGTTTAGAAATTGAGAAGCATCTACCATGCTCCAAAATCTCCAAGATCTGCACTGAGCTCCTTGGACTTTCCCATTGTACTGTGTGTAGAAGACAACCCACTGAGTGCTGTCACGGTTTTTATGTTGCACACGGAAACTTCAAATTAAAAGGTGGGAATTTGGGAGACCTTGGACTTCCAGGACTTTCAACACTACCGCAGTAATAATCCAAGTGGACTGGGGGTATTAAGATCTTTGACCCTGTACGCATAATTATGACCCTGTATAAATTAAACCCCATTCATCAAATGATTTCTTCTATTAAAGATTTATGACGTACAATCATCCTGCCCCCCCCCAAAAAAAAAAACATACCGGAAAGTATTTCCAGTGGCACTGGTGTTCAGGATTGGTGAACATTAAAGACCATTACTTCCCTTCTATCATTAGAGCGGTCCATGACAGGAGCGCAGATGATTTATTTTTCTTCCTATCGCCGACTTAATAACAGGCACATCTTAAGCTCATCCATGCTGATTTAGGCATCCAGATTTTGGTAAGAAAAACTTCACACACACACACACACACACACACACACACACACACACACACACACACACACACACACACACACACAGTTCTGGCACCAGCAACTCCAAACTTCTCTATTTCCATGCTCTCCTTCCTTCTCCACCTCCTCTCTTTCTTTGAAAAGCACTGCTACTGGAAGTGTCATAATGTCAGGCAGGGGTGAAGGCCTGTCACCTTCCACAAATACACACACACACACACACACACACACACACACACACACACACACACACACACACACGCGCGCGCACACACACATCAAATTAATGAGATCTCCTTTCCCCTTGCACCACAACATACCCTCCTACACAACCCGCCTACATCACAATAACGCCGTCTCGCTGTTCCCCTGCAGCTCTTCTGGCTTTGTGACATTTCTAATTTGCTGAATGTGGAGACGCTGCACGACAATCTCTCGACATCCCCTCCAGCTGGTGTTAAAAACACCCCGTTGCATCACACTCGCTTCTGCCGGACAGACTAAAGTAGGAGACGCGGTGCCAGTTGCGTCTTCTTGTATCAGAAGCGGTGCCAAGCTTAAATACCCTCACACCCTCAATTTGAGGGTAAACTGGCTGTGAGAGTGCTGGCATGTCCCGATAATCGGTTCTAACGTTACACACTGAGCAGGGAAACTAGTTTGCTTCTGATTGAAAGCAATGAGTCCAACACTCTCAGCTTGCTAGAGTTTTAAATATGTGACTATTATCCTGTATAAGCCAGTTCTGACCGGTATTTGACTGTGACCACAGTCAGCGAGAACGTACTTTTTTTTTCCCCGATGCATCATCAGCATATCATGGCGTATCTGCCTCATTGAGCTTTTCAACTCAGTCTTTTTTTTTTTCTTACAAACAAATCAGATGCTCCTCACTCCACCCTGGCAGCGCGTTCGTTATAGCGGTCAGCTTCATAATCGTAAGATTTGGTTCTCCCCTCATTCTGGCTGCTGTCAATAAAATCAGCTCGGAGATAGAACTCTGGTCTCTGCCAAGCCCTGGCCGGTAAAGTAGTCGAAAAAAAAGAAAATGAAGTGGACCACCAACATGCAATAAATCAGGATAAGGCGGCATCTCTCTATACACCTGTCAATTACAGTAGATTAGACGTTGTTTCAAAAACCTTTTGTACCAGCATTCAGGTGCTCTGGCCATTTGTAAAGTAAAGTCTTTGTTTTGTCACATATACATTACAGCAAAATTCTTTCTTCACATATCCCAGTGTAACTGGGGTCATAGCGCAGGGTCAGCCATGGTACAGCGCCCCTGGAGCAGTTAGGGTTAAGGGCCTTGCTCAAGGGCCCAACAATGGCAACCTGGCTGAGCTGGGAATCAAACTGTCGATCTTCCGATCAGTAACTCAGTTGGGCCAGATCTTTCTTTCAGTTGCTTTCAAGCTGTAGGCCTGATGTAGGCATGCTAACCAGGACAGCACTATCTTTAACAATTTGAACAGCACAAAGGTCTCTTTTAAGCACCAGACTGCACATACTGGAGTAAAAAAAAAAAAAAGAAAAAAGAAAAGATGATGGTATGAAAGTGTAATGTAGTTGGTATGCAGGAGAGAAAGAGAGCGTGCAATCATCTCAAAGCTCACCGAGTGTAAAACACGACCAAATGAGTCTCATACAGACACCAGAGCTTTGCGTGTGTGCGTTTGTGTGTGTGTCCATTCCTGCTCATTTAGACAAGAAATCAAAGCAAAGCTCTCACACTCTCACTCCACTGCTGGCTCTGAAACAATAGTGCTCGCTGAAACAAGCCCTAGAGTGCAGCTCTGCACAAACACATCCAGCATATCACAATCCTCTCCAAACACACGTCTCGTTTTACACCTCCGCACCGCCCTCGCTCTGACACCCTAATTACAAATTAATACCTGCTGACAAATTTCTCCTAATAGTCCCATTTTGAAAGATGGCTGTCATTAGAAATGAGCGTGAGTGGGTTGACCTGAGGAATTAGTCGTTCACTGAAGGACTAATGCATTGTTTCGGTCAATAGGCCAGTGCCATTGCCTGGCTGCAGTCTTTAACTTTTTTCACGAGTAAATAAGATCCCGTGGCAAGTGCCATTAAAGAAAGAAAAAGTCTCCTTAAGAAGTCTAATTCATGTCATTTTACTTTACCTGCTCCAAATGTAGGCAAAGAGTAGGTTCTTTGTTTTTTGGTTTTTTTTTTTTTTTTCTATTCGATTCAAGCTCCAAGGCTAAGGAAGACTCTCTCACCCATAATCTTTTAAATAAACTGGCATTAGAGAGACTTGCTGATGTGGTTTGGAAGATACTCGCTGCATACAGTAATCATGTGCACAATGCCTGCCGTTTGGCGTTCTCAGAATTGTGAATGGTAATTTCTGTACTAATGTACGCGAATAGCAGGAGAAGCTGCACCTTAGCATCGCTGCCTTGGATCTCCAGGATTCTTGCCTTCTTGTCTCCCAATGCAAAAGGGCTCGATCGGGTACGAATGGGTGCGTATGCCCGTGCTTGTGCCCTGCGATAAGCTGGCACTGTTTAGAGTGTACCCTCACCTCGCTCTCTCTGACAGAGGTTCCCTCTAGAGCCAGACATAAGGCTTCTTCTGCCATATACATCACGGTGCTACCCGCATCTCTCTCTCATCTGTTAGCTTCAGGGTGACTGCTCAGTCACTCTCACTATTACATATCTCTCCATTACGCACAGACTCACCGGTTCATTATCTCTTTCAGACTGTTCTTTGCACACTTAATACTATTTGCGCTGCAACACAAAACAACTGCAATGGACTTTATTTCACTTATTAGTATAAATGTTAATCAGATTTCCTATGTCTGCTAGTCCATAAATAAATAAATAAAAAACACTTTATGTCGCCTTTAAACTTACTCCATGATCTGTTTCATGTAACTTGAGCATGTTCAGCACTTCAGTCAATATTTTTACTAATATGATTCCGCAAAAACAGCGGAAAGGTTAGGTTTAGGGTGAGTTTATGGATTTTGCATTGTGCTTGGTGGGTTTCCTCCGGGTACTCCGGTTTCCTCCCACATTCCAAAGACGCGTAGGTTAGGTTCCCACGACCCTGAATACAAGATAAAGCGGTACAGATGATGACTGACTGAGTGATTTTAGATGCAACCCGCAAAAACAGCGGAAAGGTTTTAAGAGTTTAAACCCCAAACCTAAACCTGATATAAATAAATCTGCATCATCATCTGTAATGCCATCTTGGACAACCAGGCGCAGCTTCTTCCTCCTCATCCTTCATCCTTCTGCTCTTCTACTGGACGACAAGTGATGTGAAAGCTAAAGCAGCGTACATGTTTAACTACAGACTCCCTGTGCCGCTTCAAAACCAGACATCTTAGTAACAGAACTCGGAATTTGGATGTTCATGCTGAGGCTCCGGTGCAAATCAGAGTAAAGCAGATTTAGAACACCAAACATGTCTTGTTTGATAGAATACATTTGGGGAACAAGCCGAATCACATCTGAGACTAAAAGGTAAAATACGATTTTAAATGAATCTTCTGTGTTTCGTACACACAACCGCAGCCGTACTCTGCCGTCATCCAGCAGGGTGTTATTAGCAGGAGTGTACTCTGTGTTTTTCAGCTGTACACACACACACACACACACGCACACACACACACACACACACAGCTCGGTGCGTTCCTGCCAGGCATTGAAACGTACTCCGCACACTAACACCGAATGACTCAGTTCTTCTCCGGATTCCTGAAGGTCGCTAAAAGGTTGGGATACAAGGAGACTTCCAGAGACTCGAGGAAATGCGCAGACGAGGCTCTCCGACGAGACGCAGAGTGAATCATTCGAGTATGAGAGAAAGATTTCTCCGAATTGAACCGGGTATTCAGGGTAAAGTAGCGGAAATAATCCTGTGGGTTCTGCCATCCCAGAGTTGAAGTGATAGTTATAACATGCTGTATAAGCAGGACGGCTTGACATTTACTATTCATTTATTTATTTATTTATTTATTTATTTATTTATTTATTTATTTTACTCCTTTGTGCTCACTCACTTATTCCTGTCCATGTTTATGAAGCTCCGTCTCCAGGATCATTCATCGATAAAACGACCGACAGGACAGGAGGCGTGTCCAAACACAAACACAAACACAAACACAAACACAAACACGCATTCCAGACGGGAGTCGGTTTCCAAAAATTGGTTTTCCCACCTGAGTTTATACTGGTGCTGTCAATCGATTAAAAATTTAAATAGTCATAGTCTGTGATTAATCACGCTTAACCACACATTTTAAAATACTCAGATTTACTTGTATTATAAACATGCAATGGTGGAATAAAGAATTTTTTTATTAGTTTTATTATTGCAGTTTTATTATCTAAAACATTAACATTTAACGAATGCTTAATTTTTTTATAGTTACAATCGACAGCCCTAGTTTATACTTTTTTTTGCTTTGTACTTTGTGCACACTTTTCTACATGTTACTTATTTTGTACTTTGTCTTTGGAGTTTTTAACTGGATAAAACATATTTTCATATAAAAAGTTAATATTGAAAATACACCGATCAGCCATAACATTAAACCCATATAGATTATAACAGAATCACGGGCTCACACACACTCACAGTCACATGGACCAAAGACCAGCCTGTCTGCTTTGATCTCACAGAAAAAGACAATACAGAAATGCACAAATCACAAAAAAAGAATCCTGGTGCCAGATACCACCGCACACTCCCAGAGGCCCTGCGGAGCCACGCCCTGAGGGGCCACGCCCTGAGGGGCCAGTACTGGCACAAGGGCGCCACACCGGGTGGTTTTAATGTTAATGGTTTTAATCTCATGGTTGATCAGTGTACAGTATATCATTGATATTGTGATGAATAAGCACAATACCAATTTGGAAATTTTAATATTTTATGATACAGTATGTCTCCACGACTGAATAAAAAAAAAAACCTGAGTGGCTGAACACTTGTAGGCTTCATCTTAAATTATCATCGTAACCGGCAGATGAACTGATTAGATTTGGGAATTGTGTCAAGGTCAAAGCAAGGTCAAATTTCCAAAGCAGCTTTGTTTTTTTTTTTGTTTTTTTTTTTTCTTCAACAAAAGCCTCCTTTTTTGTTTTAAGTCTATATTAACCAAATTGTGATTCAATTCAATACATTGAATATATACAAATTCAAAATACAATTTCATAACGAAAAAAGGGCAAGACATCCTGTTAACACCATTGGAACTGAGATTGACTTGTTTTTAATTATTATTATTATTATTATTATTATTATTATTATTATTATTATTATTCTTAGAATAAAAATGAGAAACTCTAGAAGCATGATAACGTTGCTGCTAACTTTTAAAATGCTACTTTTGTAGATGTTGCTTAAACATTTCATCTGGACTTCCTTTAGGATATGTACTGTATGTAAGCACGCCGAGTTCGGTGAAGACACCCAATCATTAAATGTCACATGAGACCCGCGTGAAAACGCGATCAGGTGGGAAAGTGCAGCAGCTTAGCTACAACATTTAATCCTGTTGTTTGCTTTATTTTTATTCCACACAGAAGAAAAGTAGCCACATAAAATCTGACACACACTGCAACCTGTCAGTCAAACAGCTGGCTCGGTAAACACTAATCATCTCGCCATCGTGACCGTGTTTGCTGACTTAAACGTGCTCGGAAAGCTCTTTCCAGTTCTCTGCCTTTTTTGCTTCTGTAACAAAATATTTCCATTACACTCACAGTAGTGTGTATTTTTTTTAAGTAAAAAAAAAAAAAGAAGAAGAAAAAGAAAGAAAAAAGAGACACGGGAAGTTAATTAAGTTGCACGGCTAGTGCCTGGAGAAAAAAATAATAAATCCACAGACACTGCAGAACATTGCGGTAAGATGTGAACGTTTCTCCATGCTCCGTATAGCACAGAAACATCAATATAGTATTCCAGAGGAGTTCTGCATGATTCAGCGTTTACGGCGTGCGCGTAGGAAATGAAAGTGTGAGGCTGTGCATACGGCTCCGGCTCGGTTCTCTCGCTTCCTCTACGCTCCCTCCCCAAACCGCACCGTCGGGGATAAAAAAAAAAAAAAAGAAAAAGGAAAGAAAAAAGAAAAACAGTGTAATAGGATTCTTCAGCTTTTCCACTGGCTGCCTTCACTATCACACACACATTTAAGAGCACAAATCCATGACAAATTGTCTCTTCTGATCCATGACAAATCGTCTGAGGGCCAGACAGAGACTAGGAAATAGAGGGAAAAAAGAGAGGGGAACGGAGAAATGAGAAAGGATGGAGGAGAAAAAAACAGAAACAGAAAAGAGTTGAGGGGGAAAAATGGGAAAGGGAGTCGGAAATAAAGGACAAGAAAAAGAAGAGTAAGAGAGAGAGAGAGAGAGAGACTGAGTGAGAGGAGGATAAAGAGGTTGATAGAGAAATAGGAAAGTGTTTGAGAATGTGAGAAACGCAGAGAAAGTGTGACAGATATAAGGACATTGAAGGAAATAAGACGGAGGAGGTGTGAGAGAAAAGGGAGGAGCAGAGAGACAGAGGGAAAAAAAAGAAGGAGACGGAAAGAGATGGAACCAGTCAGAAGAGGTTAGGAAAGCTTGTGAGTGCGAGAGAGAGAAGATACGGTGAAGAGAAAGACAGAAAGTGAGGCGTAGATGATGAGCAAGGCTGAGAGAAAACAAGACAGGAGAGAAAAGAAACAGGACGAAAGTGACACACAGGCCACGCCTCCTTCACTGACAATGACAGACACACAGGCCACACCTCCCTTACTGACACTCACAGACACCTGTCCCGCCTAATTCACTTCAACTGACAGACACACATGCCAAGCCTCCTTCACTGAGACATAGATACACACAGGCCATGTCTCCTTCACTGAGACATACAGAGACACAGGCCATGTCTCCTTCACTGAGACATACAGAGACACAGGCCAAGCCTCCTTCACTGAGACATACAGAGACACAGGCCATGTCTCCTTCACTGAAACATACAGAGACACAGGCCACGCCTCCTTCACTGAGACATACAGAGACACAGGCCACGCCTCCTTCACTGAGACATACAGACACACAGGCCACGCCTCCTTCACTGAGACATACAGAGACACAGGCCATGTCTCCTTCACTGAAACATACAGACACACAGGCCTTGTCTCCTTCAATGAGACATACAGAGACACAGGCCATGTCTCCTTCACTGAGACATACAGACACACAGGCCTAGTCTTCTTCACTGAGATATACAGACACACAGGCCATGTCTCCTTCACTGAGACATACAGACACACAGGCCACGCCTTCTTCACTGAGACATACAGAGACACAGGCCATGTCTCCTTCACTGAGACATATAGACACACAGGCCTCGTCTCTTTCACTGAGACATACAGAGACACAGGCCATGTCTCCTTCACTGAGTCATACAGAGACACAGGCCATGTCTCCTTCACTGAGACATACAGACACACAGGCCTCGTCTCCTTCACTGAAACATACAGACACACATGCCACGCCTCCTTCACTGAGACATACAGACAGACAGGCCATGTCTCCTTCACTGAGACATACAGACACACAGGCCTCATCTCCTTCACTGAGACATACAGAGACACAGGCCATGTCTCCTTCACTGAGACATACAGACACACAGGCCTCATCTCCTTCAATGAGACATACAGAGACACAGGCCATGTCTCCTTCACTGAGACATACAGACACACAGGCCACGTCTCCTTCACACTGACAGACACACAGGCCATGTCTCCTTCACACTGACAGACACACAGGCCATGCTTTCCTCAATGAGACTTACAGACACACAGGCCACACCTCCTTTACTGAGACATACAGACACACATCAAGCCTCCTTCAATGAGACTTACAGATACACAGGCCGCACCTTCCTTACCAAGGCTTACAGACACACAGGCCACGCCTCCTTCACTGACACTGAGAGACACCCAGGCCACACCCCCTTCACTGAGACTGAGATGCACACAGGCCACACCTCCTCAATGAGACTAAAAGACACCCAGGCCACGCCTCATTCACTATGACTGAAATCATGAAAGACAGAAGAGCATGCTGCTGAAATTAATGGACTTGATAATCTTATGAAATAATAAATAAACACTGATAAAAAGTGTGGTGTCAACTTTTACCAAAACAGAGACGCCTTCCAACATTCACTCAAAACACTTGAGTTGAAGCAGCTGTAAATACTGAGAGGGTTGCACTGAATCAAATGGGCCCGTCCTTACACCCTTTGTGTTTGTGTGTATATGAGTGTGTGTGTGTGTGATGTTCTCGCTTTCATGCCCGAGGGTGCTAACAGCCTGTTTGTGCCAGCGCGAGATGAGTGAGAACCGCCGCGATCGCACCGCTTCCATCCAATTTGCTCAGAAATCAGATTACGTCGCCATTCATTCTGCTGAGCCGCGCTTAATTGAAATCGCTCGCTGCCATCAATTCCCCGTCCTAATTAGTCGGCCGCAATTAAAAGCGGGTGTGAAATGATCCCGGTTTTGACTTTGTCTGTACATGATATAGCGAGACAAATGCCTCCTAAACCTGTTGTGCGCTAATACGTGGAATTCTGCCGGTGTCTTGAGGTTCGATGAGGCGAGAGTTTTTACACGTTCGCTGCAATCGTCACCTCTGAAATGCTGCCAAGGAGAAATTAGCTGTGTGGAGACAAGAAAGCACGAGGAACACACACACACACACGCACACACACCGGGTGCTGTAATTACGTCACCGGATTAGCAAAAAAACACACGTGTGACTCTCTCACATACTGACCCTGTTCACAAACAAAGCTGTCGAATTCTTTAGAAAAAAAAAAAATCCCATGAGCCTGAAATTAATTCAGCAAAGCTTTTTTGCAGCTCGGACGGATCCAAGATGGCGTCGTATAAAATCCGCGTGTTTCTCGTTTGTTTATTGACATCGATACGATATTATTCGGTGATAGTAAGTTTCCATAGCAGCGGCCCTGCATGGATTCCTACAACCAAGTGCTTTCATGGTGAAACACCAAGAACCCTAATTATATACAACAGAAGTTAGAAGTTTACACACCCGTATGTTGAAGTCATTAAATTGACTGCGGCTTTAAACAGTTTGGAAAATGATATCATGACTTTGGAAAGGTCTGACAGGCTAATTGACATCATTTGAGTCAGCTGGAGGTGAACCTGTGGATGTAGTTTAAGGTACGCCTTTACAATCAGCGCCGCTTTTTTAACGTCATGGGAAAGTCGAAAGAAATCAGCCGAGACAGCCAAGGCGAGTATAAAAACGGTGGGATCACACAGCCATCCCAGTGCTCAGGAAAGCGATGCGTACTTTGTATAAAAAGTATGAATCAGTACAACAGCAACTGACATTGTGAAGACGCAGGCAGAAACAGGTATCTACTGTATATCCACAGCAAAAAGAGATAGATATCGATATCGACGTAACCTAAAATCCTGCTCAGGAATAATAATAAAAAAAAGAAACACTGCTCTAAAACCAACATGAACGGTTTGCAGCTGCACACGAGGATGGAGAACTTACTTCATGGAGAAATTTCCTCTGGTCTGATGAAAGAAAAATTAACTGTTTGGTCATAATGAGGAAAAAAAGGGGGGAAGCTCATAAGCCAACACTCTCTGAATTCTGAAGCACGGGGGTGGCAGCATCATGTTGTGGGACGGTTTGCTCCAGGTGGGACTGGTGCAGTTTACAAAATACTGTACAGTAGTTGGCATCATGAGGAAAAAAAGATTACGTGAATATATTGAAGCAACATCTCAACACATCAGCCAGGAAGTTAAGGTTTGGTCGCAAGTGTGTCTTCCAAACGGACAATGACTGCAAGCTTACTGCTAAAGCTGTGGCAGAATGCCTAAAGGAGGACAAAGTCAAGGTATTTTTAGTAGCATGAAAGAAGTAGAAAAAAATGTGCAAACAAGCGGGACTACGAACCGAGTCAGTTACATCAAGATGATTGTTGATTTTGAGTAATGCTGTCTGCCAGTGAGTAAATAAAGGCAATCATCCAGCTATACTTAAAATGATAAACAAAGTTGTGGCCACAACATTGAGTAGTATCTCATGGTCATGCATTAAACTATCTCATCTCCATGCGTTAATAAGTTCTGCTCACAATGTAGTATCTCATGGCCACACATTAAACTATCTCATCTCCACGCGTTAATAAGTTCTGGCCACAACATAGTATCTCATCGCCACGCATTAAACTATCCCATCTCCACGCGTTAATAAGTTCTGGCCACAATATAGTATCTCATGGCCACGCATTAAACTATCTCATCCCATGCATTAATAAGTTTTGGCCACAACAAAGTATCTCATGACAATGCATTAAACTATCTCATCTCCACATGTTATTGAGTTGTGGCCTCAACATAGTATTTCATGGCCATGCATTAAACTATCTCATCTCCACGCGTTAATAAGTTCTGGCCACAATATAGTATCTCATGGCCACACATTAAACTATCTCATCTCCATGTGCTATTGAGTTGTGGCCTCAACATAGTATCTCATGGCCACGCATTAAACTATCTCATCTCGACATTTTAATAAGTTCTGGCCACAATGTAGTATCTCATGGCCACGCATTAAACTATCTCATCTCGACATTTTAATAAGTTCTGGCCACAATGTAGTATCTCATGGCCACGCATTGAACTATCTCATCTCCATACAGTAATAAGTTATGGCCACAACAAAGTATCTCATGATAATGCATTAAACTATCTCATCTCCACACCTTATTGAGTTGTGGCCACAACATAGTATCTCTAGTATCTTAGTAGAAAATACTATCTTCTGACCCACTGGCGATTTTATGAAAGAAATATCAGCTGAAATCTTATATTCTTACATTTTAAAGTAAAGTATTGATTCCAACTGATCTAAGACCAGGAATCTTTACTAGGATCACACACTGGCTAAAGGTAAATGTAAAATTCTGACTTCGAAAAAAGAAAGAAAATAAATAAAGAAAGAAAAAGAATGATTCAACAAACACTATGCACTCAGTCCACTGTGTGTGTGTGTGTGTGTGTGTGTGTGTGTGTGTGTGTGTGTGTGTGTGTGTGTGTGGTACAACCTCCAAATTCCTGCCAATTATTTCCTTCTTTATACTTAGAACCTGTCAGAGGTTCTCGGTTTAGCTGAGTGTATTCTTGAATGATTTTTTAAAAAAAGTTTATTAGATGATTTTACCAAGAACATTCCCCAGAGGGAGACGCACCTTTAGATCCGGTAAGACCCGTTAAGACACACAGAGAACCCTAGGAGTGTTTAGTGCCCTTAACGAGAACTCTTAGCAGCAGGATGAGATCTGTGTTCTGATTTTTTCCCCACACACTCTTACACACTTGCACTGCACCTGGATGTTTGCTCTCCCTCTCTCTCACATCACTCCTAATAATGCATGCACACATGCAAAATGTCCTCACACACACACACACACACACACACACACAAGCCTTATACAACTCCACACACAAACTATGCTTAGATCTATTCCCTCTCTCTCTCTCTCTCTTTTGCTCTTTCTCTCTCTCTCTCTCTCTCTCTCTCTCACACACACACTTTCATTTGTTTTCCTGGAGGCTGTGCGGCAGTAGACGCTGCCTCGTTCTCTCTATTCCTCGTCCTCTCTCTGAGCCACCCAGACATGGCCGCCTGGCTTTAGCAAACACGGCACAGCCTGCCCCGCGGCACGCCGCCTAATAACACACGCTCAGGTGAAAACACATTACTGCTCTGCGGCGGCTGTGGTGCTGAAAAGTAATACAAACACCTCCAGGAACCGTGTCTCCGACCGATTTTTCCGAGTCTCACACATACGCCTACGCTCTCACACCTCGGAAAGCTTTACACCTGCTATAACGACCAACCTATAACCCCCTTGTTCTTTAATGCACGTCTCTATCAGCATTAGAAATAAAGGATTCCTGACCTCGACAAAGGCGCTCCTGCTGACAGTAAGGCGTCGTCCTGTTGCGCCTTCACAGCGTCGGTGCACCGTTCTGCACAGTTTGAGCTCGTTAGAAGGGTTTTTTTGTGTGTGTTTAATTATCAGGGTTACTGAAATCACAGGGCGGGATGGTGGAGAGCGTTGTGGTTTAAGTGTTTTCGAGGTCAAACAGTGCCCGGGGAGGTGGAGGAGAAAAAACAAGCCTGCAGTCAGGAGATGTCTTTGACTTTGCTGATGCATGGAATGTCTCAGAAGTGCTCCAGAAGCTGGTGTAGTTGCTCACGCACTCATCGTCTCTACCGCTTTATATTTCATAAAGGTGTCGCACGGGTCCCTGGGTCTCCGAGGCAGGGTTCACCCTGGATGATGTGCCAATCCATGGCAGGATGCACACACACACACACACACACACACACACACACACAGGCAATTTGGAAACGCCAATTAGTCTATTCCAGAAACCAGAGCACCCGGAGGAAACCCTTCGAGAACGTGCAAACTCCACGCACACACATCCCGAGGCGGGAATCGACCCCGGACCCTGGAGGCGCGAGGCGACAGTGCTAACCACGACACCACCGTGCCAAAGTGGTGCACTGTATAGTTTTAATATCTGGTAAATATTCACAGTGTGTCCCGGATTGTTTCGCTCTCTTATTACAATACGGGTGTAACAAAGTCACAGGGCAGTTTTACGACATAATGATTGGTCGTGATACACAAAATTAAACAAGCATGGAGAAATCTAGCATTTTATTAGCTAGATGATAAAAAATAAAATAAAAAAAACCCACCTGAGAATAGCTTAGAAAATAGAGAGGAAGGATAATTTCGACGCTACAGAACTGTGCACAAAAATTCCTGCGGCCTTCACACCTGATCCAGGCCAAATTATAGCCATACCATCAGTTGCTGCATGTGTGTGTGTGTGTGTGTGTGTGTGTGTGTGTGGGTGTGTGTGTGTGTGTGTGTGTGTGTGTGGAGGAAGAAGTGCGCTGCCACTGCAGGCCAGCATTGTGTCATGTCACATTCGGCTCATCTGTCAATGTAGTGGATTATTTCTTGAGAGACCGGAATTGGCTGCCTGGAATCGGAGCACCATCAATCTCGGCTGAGTGCCGGGCGCAGGGGAGGCCGGGCCGCACAGGCTCATGGGATATCAGCCGAGCGAAACCGGCGCCCGAGCAGGTGATGAAGCAGCCGAGCGACTCTCGTTACTCAACACCATCCTCGGCAGTGACGGCGAGCGCAGAGAGAGAGAGAGAGAGAGAGAGAGAGAGAGAGAGATATAAAGAGAGATGTATAAAATAAAATCAAAGCAGAATCCAAACAATGCCTAAATGAGACACACACACCAACACACACACATATATATACATATACACACTCCCTCTACACACACCTGGGCACACAAACCGTCCTATTCTTTACTCTCTCAACAGTCAAGCTGCACACCACCACTGCCAAGTGCTCTAATTAGGTTTCTTTGGGTCCATCTGGATTCCTAGTTTCCAACCCAAGCTTCCCAGAACCCAAGTCTGCGTCACCATCCATGAACCTGGTTTTATTCTCCAAGTCAAATTCTGAACCGAGTCCGCGTAGTCGAACACAATCAATTTAGCCGATGAGTTAGTAGCACCGCGTGCGAACAGCAGGTCTAAACTGTAACACACTCCACTCGAACCACGTCTCATAAACGTAACAAAGTTTCCTAGACACGAAAAACACTTTCTATTAACAATGAGCACAGCAGGTTCTCCCGAGCATTCTCTCAAACATTATTTCAGTTTTCTGTAATAAATCATGAATTCCAGTTAATTCCTAAATGAATCCGTGATTGTTTACACACAACTGAAACTGTTTTTTTGTTTTTTTTACCAACATAAACGTTCCTATTTTTGTACTCATGTATTTATTCAGTGTTTAAAGGGGGAACAAATGAGAGAAGGAACCATGGACCGAAACGTTCTCACGGGACTGGCTCTCAAGCATCTGAAACCAGGAATGTCTTTAAATGTAAAATAGCAACTTTAATAATGTTGCATTGTGAGTTCAGACTTTATTTTTTAAGAAGCAAAAAAAAAAAAAAACTCTTCAAAGAATCAAAAGTTATAATTTCAGTTTCAGTTTTTCAACCTGTTCTACGTTTGAAAGGTTAGGCCACGCCCCCTAAGTGAATCTCATAGGCTGCGTTCACATTACCAGCCTTAAGTGACTGAAATCTGATTTATTTATTTTTTTACCCTAATTTGATACAGATATGAGGCAGTGGTAGGTCACAGGATTAAGTCACTCAGTTACTGATCAGAAGGTTGGCGGTTCAAGTTCCAGCCCCCAAGGTTGCATTGTTGGGCGCTTAAGCACAGCTCATAATCCTACCTGCTCCAGGGGTGCTGTATCATGGCTGACCCTGTACTCTTACCCTGTTAAAACAGCCAAAACAAGGTACCTGGCTTGCCGTCCCCCGAAGACCCGTCCCCAAGCATATTGTGGCTAAAATCACATCCGTTGTATGAAAGGATACAAATATCATGTGTTTTAACCCAGATTGTGTGAGCGAAGATGTCGATGTGCACATGCGTGCCTTTTCGCAGGACAGACGTGTCCACGTTAGAGTCAGACAAAAAGTCACATGTAATTATGAACCGTCATGGCATGCAAATCTGATTTGACTAAAAAATCTAAATTGAACGTTACAGCTTTATAATGTGAACGCAGCCCCAGTCTGAACTGGACTATTAATATAAATAGTGGTAAAGTTCTCGCCCTATCATCCGGAGATGGCGAGTTCGATCCCCGGGTGATGCTGTAACCTATTCGCAGCCGGAGACCTAGAGAGAGCTGATTGGCCGAGCTCTCTCAGAGGGGAGGGATGAGAGGTACTTAGTGCTCTGACATTAATCACGGCTCTACAGCCAGTCAGGGGCGTCTGTGCGCTCACGCGAGCGGAATGAGCGGATAGCGGCGTCCTCCGAGTGTGTTACTCCGCCCCCAACGGTGCGTGAGCGAGCAGTTCGAAAAGAGGCAGACGAACCATGACTGAGTGGTAGTTTAGCTTTAATGTTGGAGCCCCCTAGTGACGGGGAGGAATTGGACATGACTAAAATTAGGGAGAAAATCTGGGGAAAAAAAATTTAAACTGAGTGTGATGATTTAGATATGCAAGTTTCATGACTCCAGTGAAAAACTGTGCAAACTGTTCAAAATCCTCCCCTGCCCCAGAGCCCCTGAGTACGGCCCTGGTCGCTGAACCGCGCAGATTTGTGCTTGTACAATATCATCTGCTGAACGAATAAAGATAAATATCGCGAAACTCGGCGGACTCGTAACCATTTCTGAATGACTTCTTGATTTGATTGAACAATTCCGCACGCTACGGCGATCACGGCTGCGCGCTGTCTCGCGCTATCGAGGCCGCGCCGTATCCCTAACGCTGATTCGAAGTGTATGGAGTGTATGAAGTGCATGCGTTCCATTTGGTTAATGATTAAATAAGTGATGACAGGTATTCATAGCGCATCAGGCTCAAGTCCCACTTAGACGAAAAAATCGCTTTCAATTCAGGACGCTGCTTTTAATAGAGTCAGATTGCATAATGAAGGATTTAAAAAAAAAACACGTTAAAAAAAAAAGATGTTCAAATACTCAAGCCCTTTTCTCTTCACCTCACTCTCTCTCTCTTCCCCGTGCCTATTCTCGTCCCGATGTCCGCCTAATGAAACTAGAGATGGCCCTGAAATTACAAAATCAATTCTAATTCAGACATTCATCATAGTTTTCGAATTTCCAGAAAACAGGATCAGTAATTTCAACTGAGGGTCGGTCTGATATCGACGTCCAAGTCGACTGCCTAATGTGGCCATTAGTGAAAACATGATTTTATTTCATGCCAGGCGACGTTATGTTCCAGCGGCGGATCAATGGGACAAGAGCGCGTGACGTGGATTAGGGAGTAATTTCTGTTAACGGGATTGTGGCTGTATATCAACATGATGTCGAGCTCTAATAAAGACATCGGAGACGGGTTTATCTTTTACATCATGCTACACTAATGACATTGGTGAAAATCATATAAAAATGTTATTTCTAAAATATATACTCAACTGGAGCCGCGGCGCCAGTACAGAGCGGAGAGGGTTTATAAACTTATTTTGCATCCAAACAGGTGCACAGTTGCAGAGTCCATTTGATTGACAGTTGAGTAGAAGGTGATTGTCAAAGGTGGTTCCTTTTGACAAGGTTATTTAAGTCTTTGATGTCTCTAAAATCTGTCTGTTCATGTTCCAGCTGGAATACGACTGGAATTCTTGTATCCGTGAAATTCCTTCTGTCTCACTCCTGTTTCAAACATGCTTCAGTGTCTGTAGCTTTAAATGCAAATGAACTACAACCACACATTGCCCTTTGTGGAAGTGCATTTATTTAGCCAATCAGAATGCAGGAAAAAGAATTTTTTTAAATCATTATGATGATGACGATGATGATGATTATTATTATTATTATTATTATTATTATTATTTCTAGCCTGGAATGGCATCATACCACACTGTAAACCCTAATGCTCAAAGTAATTAAACATATTGAGGACTGTTAACTTAAACAATTACAATTAGTTCAAATTAATAGACCTTTATGAGTATTTAGAACTTTTCGGTATTTACGAGTTTGTAGAAATGACACTTTTCAAGTTAGCTGAACAAATTTGATATTTTAAGCCACAGTAACTGTCTCCCAGTTAAAAGTCCCACCAACTTAAAATCTTTCAGCCCAACGATTTTGTATCTGATGTCAGCAATGCACATGTAAACTGCCCACATCGAGTTGTTTTGATCAAGGTGGTGGATTGGTCTGTCTTCACATGATGCTGTAAGTATAATCTTTACAAATCTGGGCACCATAAAGTTGTCAAATAACACTTATGTGATTTGTACCAGAGCACCGGTGGCTCAGTGGCTCAGGTTCGATTCCCAGCCACTGGATGAAGCGCCTGTCTCAAGCCCAGATAAAAACGGGAGGGTCGTGTCCAGAACAGCATCTGGCGTAAAAACTTGTGACAAACCGCTGTGGCGACCCAGTGCCAGGAGCAGACGAAAGACCAACAACAGCTTATTTAATTTGCAACAACTAAAAAATATATATAGTATGAGTTAGACTACGCAGTAATGCAAGTAAATAACGATTAATATGAATGAGTCCAACAAACTCAAACACTGATAGTTCTGTTTACTTAAAATTGGAGACATCATTACTTAAAACATTTGATGTAACTGATTACCTAAAATTTTTGTGAGTTTTGGCAACTTATTCGGGTTTACAGTGTGGTCTAAGATGTTTTTTTCTTTCTTTTTTTTTCATAGTAAATACGTCCTGTAAATACTGTATTTAACTACTGTATATGGTCGATAACTTGCTATGCTGTGTGTGTGTGTGTGTGTGTGTGTGTGTGTGTGTGTGTGTGTGTGTGTGCTGCACATCTGGGAAATGAATAGACGTGAAAGTAAACCTTGATGTCCAGCTCTGTGTTGATCTGGCGGTACTCTCCTGAGGGCGAGTACGAGTACTCAGGAGTCAGCACGACGGGACAGTAGAAGTCCTCCAACACGTTCATGATGCAGCGGCGATCCCAGTCGTCTGTCACGCGGCCGCCGTAGTTTATCTCACCTGCTGTGTACTTCAGAACCTATAGAGAGAGAGAGAGAGAGAGAGAGAGGAATGTTAATACTTGAATAAGGTCATGACTGAGTTTCCTGTTCAGTTATGGAGCAAGTTCAGGTATGATGCTTTTTGGAACAGGATCTATCGGTGAGAATGTGTGTGTGTGTGTGTGTGTGTGTGTGTGTGTGTGTGTGTGTGTGTGTGTGTGTGTGTGTGTGTGTGTGCCTTATAAGGAATGTCCTGGTATTCATCGAGGAACATTTTGAGTTGGCTGATGCAGATGCGCAGGTCTCCGTCTGTGAACTCGTACGGAATGTTGAAACCCAGTGGACCGAATTTCCGGCGCTCGATGACGTTTCCGTGGAACAGACAGAGAGACAGCAGCAGACACTTGAACGTAGCCACCTGGGAGAGAGAGAGAGAGAGAGAGACGGAAGAAAAATGAGACAGAGAAAAAGAGTGAGAGAGACTAGACGACGTTAGCAGTGTGTACGTGTATTTATGTGTGTGTGTGTGTGTGTGTGTTGTGCACCTTATTGCAGGATTTAAGGAAGTCATCACTCAGGCTCAGGTAGGTCCTCTGTAGGTTGGCCTTGATGCCTCGTGGAGGCTCGATGGTCATCTTAGAACCGTTTTGGAGAATGGACACCGGGAATTTGTTGCTGGGCAAACTAGTGAGCCACAGGCGGAAGTCCCGGTGGACCTGACACACACACACACACACACACACACACACACACACACACACACACACACACACACACACACACACACAAACGGGTGCAGAGTGGGTGCTTTTAGTGTTTAGTGCTCCAATTAAACAACTGTCCTGTTGCTTAAGATAATTATAACTAATAGACACACATATTGTCTCTCCATGGATAATGGACATGTAGACGTGAAGTGTGTACTGAAGTGTGTAACACTTGTGTGTTAGGAGGCGCTAACCTTGTCGGGGTTGATGTTCTCAATGAGTCGCTCCAGACTGGGCATCCAGCTGGGTGCCAGGTGGCAATTCTGGAAGAATACCCACTGCCCCTTGTCCATCGCATTGTGCATCATCTTTTCAGCGCAGGGGCCCTGACACACACACACACACACACACACACACACACACACACACACACACATACATACATAAACACGCAATATTCAGCCATCATCAGCCCCACATTAAACATACACCCAGACAGACGCAGTCTCCGAGAGAACATTAACTTCAGCAAGCAGTCCAGCCTGAGCGCCCCAGCCTCTGAAACGCTCAGCCGACATTACCATCGAATCTAAACACGCGTTCAAGGTTCAACAAAATAATTCAGCACGAAACATCAGTCATCGCCTTTGATCTTCCTCTAGCAGGGATGAATAATTAGATCTGCGCTTCCTTTCTGAGAAATTCCAGACGGGAAAGGCAAGGCCAAGAATGCTGGAGACATTTGCAGATCACCAAAAAAAAAAAAAAAACCCCACACACACAGTGTCAGGCCGCTGAAGTCAATTCAGGAAAGCATGTTGTCTAGACAAAACAATCATGAGCAGAACAAAACGCAGTCACGCACGCAGCCAAAACAGTCTAAAAAGTTGGAATTGGGAACATCCTGAGAGCAGCTGAAAGCAAGCAAAAAAATGCAGGAAGAAAAGGAAGGCTACAGAAGTGATTCAATATTTGGCCTCGTTCTTTCTCATTCTTTGAGATCCTGTCTGGAGCCTAAAGTATGCCAGGGGACTCAGGGCACCAGGCCGGGAACCAGGTGCCAGGACACACAATCACACACTCACTCAGACACACAGTCACACACAACGAGTAGCTTGAGAATGCCAGGTAGCCTGCTCTGCATATCTGTAGACTGTGGGAGGAAACCAGGGAACCCGGAGGAAACCTGCAGAACGTTTAAACTCCATGCACACAGACGCCGAGGCGGTGGGAGGGGGGGGGGTTCAATCAAATAACTCAATAAAGCAAATAATATCGTATTTGTAAAATTTATATATACAGTACGTATACGGTATGTTAATATATAGTATTGTGCAAAAGTCTTGACCCCCCCCCATTTCTTCATATTTTGCTTCCAATACTCCTGCAGGACTTGTCTCATTTCCAGTCCCCGTACCTGAGCAGTTTCAGATAAATGTTTTTGTGGTTTTTTTTTTAAGCCACATAGTAAGCTGTAAATCATTTAAGCCTAAAAAAAACCCCACCACCTTGAGACATGAACCGGTGAGAAACCAGTGATTATTAGTATACCGGTAATGCTGAATGCTCGGAGGTCGGAGCAGACGAGAGGGGAAATGAGGTCGCTGCTGAGGTTGTTACATCAACATCCATTTTTTTTATTGTATCTTTAGACATTTTTTCGCAGCCTGCTGCAGTAAAAAAAAAAAAAAATGTTCCCATGGGTGTGGGTGTGACCTCAGGCCATTTTTCTTTCATTAGGAGACCTTCAGTAGGAACTGAATGCAGCAGTCACTGTTAGGAATGTAGCAGCTCTATAGTGAGTGACCTACAGTACATGCCAGCAACTGATACCAGTGCCGAGGACAGAGCCATTATTAGCAACACAGTGGGGAGAAATGCCTTCCTATATCACTGCTTTGGAAAAAGAAAAGCTAGCGAAAAAATAAATCCCAGTTAAAAAAAAAAAATTTCTTTCTCATTTCTTATAATTAAATTCATTTGCAAAATCTAACATATAGCTGAACAGATCTTCATTTCCACTACAAACTAAAATTCAGACAATCCTATCACGGTACAGGATATCTGAAAAATAAATGTGCTCCGTTGTTTATTCTAACCTGGCCCTGGCCTAGTGAGATGGCGCTCATCTTCTTGGAGAACTTCATGACTTCGGCAAACTTGTACAGGTCAGCTGCAGGGTCGGTACCAGGTGAGAGCACGAAGATAAGCGGAGTGGAGGGAGAAGATTCCTTAAAGACCACAGACAGGTCGGACGTCTAAGAGAGACAGATAAGAAGACACAAGTTAGAATGTGTATAAAAGTCTAAAAACAGAGTAATGAAAAGTTTACATTCACATTTAGGCATTTGGCTGATGACCTTAGTCAGAGCGACTTACAAAAAGTGCTTTGTAGTTTGCGTCATTGGAAACACTTACTAACAGTGCACTGGGTTACTAGGTTACTAACTAAGTGCCATCAGTCAAAAAGTTTTAAATCATATCACAAATTTAGTCGACTGGCCAAGACATCTCACTCGTTCATCGTCTATACCACTTTATCCTGTATTCAGGGTCGCGGGGGGCCTGGAGCCTATCCCCAGGTACACCTCAGTGCCAATCCTGAATGTCTTATTGGACTGTAGGAGGAAACACACCAAGCACAGGGAGAACCCGGACCTGGCACACCGATGCGGGAATCGAACCCGGGCAGGAGTCGGATCCGGCCGCTCTGGGTGTGAGGCGTCGGTGCTAATCACCAAGCCACTGTGCTGCCTGGCTAATACATGTTTGGTAAAAAAGCTGTTAGAATAAAGTCTATTTTTCATAACTACTATATGTTTAAATGTGCTAGGATTAAAGGACAGTGTTAATCTTTTAAGTGAAATTGCAGAGAAAGTTCTATACTCTGGTGCATCACGTCCAACATTCTGTGTTTTTGTGCTAATAATATGACCGCTACCATGATGTTAGCGTGTTCGGCTACATAACACTTTAGTTATAGAGGAACCTCTGGGTGAAACGTTCAGACTTTCATCGCTCACAGTATTATATACATCATCGTTGTAGCTCTGGAGAAGCATATTGTCAAAGCCCAAAGAGTCTCTGACCACGAGTGCATTTCATATAAAAGATAAAAGATGATTATTGGAAAATATACAGTAGGTATGTGGTTCACCTGAGGCTCGATGAAGCGCTGGCCCAGCTTTGCTGACACGAAGTCCTGCAGGGCCTGTGTGAGACAATCTACACGCAGACACCGCAGCACTAACATCCGCTGAAAACTGTCCAGCTTTTTCATCCACTCGGCCGGAAGAGGCTCCCTGGACGCAGATCGCACAGAGAACCGTACCGTACGGTACAATACACAGAAACTCACAATGGGGTTGTGCACAGTATATTTGTACTGTATGTGTGTGTGTGTGTGTGTGTGTGTGTGTGTGTGCGATTGGAATACCGGTGAGGGTGGCTGCTGTCGAAGATCCTCCTGTAATCAGTCTCGTGTCTGGAGAAGGTTTGTGCCAGGCCTTCAAAGGTGGGCAGAACATCGAGGGCCATGATGTCCTGCCACGCCCGCTCCGATAGCCAGGTGGGCGCCGGGTTTGGCAGCTGCTGCTGGCCTGTGCCTCCTGACAACATGTACTGCCACTCCATCTGGACATTAAAATAGAGGTGGAACATTTCCATAACAGCAGTTATGTAATGATTATATAAAGGAATGTAAAAGACCAGCACAGGAACGCGGGAATGCCCAGGAGAATTGAGTGAACTTCTCTCTCTGCTTTTCTCACCATATCGATCTCATTTTTGTTCATCATGATGCGAGCGCACAGCAGGAAGGCGAACATGAGCTTGTGCTTCTCGAACAGGCTGCGGCACACGTTGCTGTACAGGCTGTAGGTGAAGTACTCGTTGATGTTGTTGATGCGCCGGTCCAGCGAGTCTAAGACAAGACAGGGAGGCGCGTGAAGACAGAGAGGGATGCAATGCCCTGCTTTTTTTTTTTTTACAGACGAAGCATTTGAGAGCTGCAGAATCGATGCTCATGATGCTTTTTGTTTAAATAATAGGGACGGGAATCAATGGGGACCAGTCGATACGATGCTCTCACAATCACGATACCCGGGAAATGATCTGATTTGAATTGCGATTTTGTGAAAATCGCGATTTTACAAATAAAAAAACTTGTTAATTTTTGTCCGATTTTGTAAAATTTCTAACCAGAATTTGCACACGATTCGTCCCTACCATACAGGATCCCGTGCTGCCTGCTGTGTGCATAGTCTAGACCAAGTTACCTGTATGATTATACATGAACTGTCAATTTTAATATGAAAAAATTGATTATGGAGTCAGTCACGAGAATCATGATCCGTAACTGAATTGATTTTTGTTCCCGTCTCTATTAAATATGTTCTTTAACAAGCTGGTGTGTTTTTTTTTAGATCATGCGACACTAATTGGACACAGGTCACAGATGAATACATGAATGAATCAAGCTTAGCTACGTTCTCTAGTGCGAGTGCTAGTTAGTATTTCAGTTCAGTGAGGTTCAGACGACACATCAGTCACAGCCTGAGCTTCTCAGTGAGCGGAGACTGGAGATGTCATACAGTATAACGGCCGCTTTTAGATGGAGTCACGTACTGTATAAATGTTGTGGTATACAGGCGCCATGACAACGTGCTAGTCTGGTCGCCTTGCGCAAACTGGAGTAAACTGGGGACCAGAGGCAACAAATTGATACTTAAAAAGCCTATTCATTAATTAAAGATCTTTCAGTGCTTGAAATGGATCAGATTTGAGTAGAAGTGATATTATTGTAATATGACTACTTATAGCATTCTCAGAGACGCTGATGATGATGATGATGATGATGATTGATGATGATGGGCCTCTGTTCTCTACCTGCTCGCTCCGAGTGAGCAATGCCCGCCATGAAGATGCCCAGGAACCACTCCAGCGAGTACTGGTACATGGGGTCCACGTTGGACAGGTCAGACACGCAGAAGAAGAGGATCTGGGTGCGCACGGCTACCGGGACGTACTCCAGACGTGTGGTGTCGATGTCTCGCTCCGTCTCCTCCGCCACCACCACTTTGGCCTGCCGTATTAACGGGTTATACATATTTATTTAACTACTAGTCTTTCTTCATGACCCTAAAATGTAAGTACAGTAAACTGAATGTGATAAAAGTCCCCTGCAGTTTAAAAACAGAATTAATGTAATTCATTTAAACGATAATATTAATAATGAGGTTATGGTCTGTATTTCGTCCTGCACAACGTTCAGCTTTTCAGTCGAGCTTTGCAACAGTTGCTCAGCGTGTGTGTTGTTTGCTAAGAGTGTGTGGTTTGAACAGAGAGAGGCCGCGGTGTTGTAGTTGGGTGACACACAGACCTGTATCTCTCCAGCTTTGATCTTGGAGGCTCCGAGGACGCGTATGAGCTCCTCATCATCGACGGGGTTCCCCTCTGACGAGCTGAGCCTGAGCAGGATCTGGTCCTCGATCTCCTTCAGCTCCTGCTTCATCTGTGCGTTGCTCACGATCAGCTGGTTCTTGGCCTCCTCTAGGTCGGGCCTCTCCTCGGCCACCACCCGACCCAGCAGCTGATCCTGCAAGCCGCTGCAAAGTGCACGCCACTTTATTATCAGACCTTCTATTTAATGCACCGAGGCTGGCAATCATCGGCCAAAACACGGCATCTGTGCGAAAAAGTGTCTCACCGGGGTGAAAAAGTCAATTGTCAGATACTGTAGGATCATATACTGTAACACCATTTTTTACAATACTTAATGCTTCCAACATGCTTCGTTTTGTGTAAATATGCATACACATTTATATTTTCATCAGATAAAGACATTTGCACAGAAAGACATTTGCTAAATACAATTTCATGCGCTTTTACAGTATGTAGTGTCCGTAACTTTCTTTCATTTTTCATAACTGTCACTTAGATGAAACTTAGATTTCACATGAAAAGACATAAACCTGAAAAAGTGTCTTATTCTAAAATACAAAAAACATGAACTTGACCTGGTTACGGACACTACACATATATTCTGCTTTTTAGGCTTTACCAAAAACCAACTTAAGTAACATTTTGTACACGTCATTTGCTTCTAGAACCGATTGTAGTATCAATACTGAAATAAATATCAATCATTTGCTTTTTACATTTGAAAAATGGCCATTTTTGGGACACATATAAAATCATCTCTCCAAGTCAGCAACCCAGATTGGTCACTGTCATGTTGCATATAAACTTCAGAAGTTTATCTGAGAAACACATTTTCAGTATTATATGTACAACATTAAAAACAATCATCAGCAATACTGGGTTCTGGCCGTTTCGCATTTAGTAGACAGCTGGGACGCTAAACACTCTTGTGAACACGGTCGTACCTTGGAGAAAGGGTAAAGTTGATGAGGGTGACTTTAGTGGAGATCTCGGGGGAATAGTGTGGATTGGGTAGCTTAGTGGTGATGTACATCTTGAAGTCGTCGTGATAGGGGATAACGGTGTCTCCTAACTTGAGTACTGTACCGCCCTGCTGCTTAAACGTCTGAGCGCACGCACACACACACACACACACACACAGAGTAATAGAAACCAAATGATTTTAACACCTGTAAAAGCATCACATGTTACTCCTGCTCGAAATCATTAAGGTGTTTTCTGACTGTCGAATATTAAATCATTAGCCTGTAATTAGTGCAGTATATTTGCTTACAGTTGTTTGACTTGTATGCAAGAGAATAAGTGCACGCGTCAGTGTACCTGTCGCATCAGGACAGGGTCGAGCGCTGGGTCCAGCTCCTCCCCTACGTTCTCCAGCAGGCAGGGCTTCCCGAAACGAATGGCGTTTTCCAAACTGCGCAGGAAGTCCCGGTCGCTCAGCTTCATCACATCTAGTCCGTTGGCACGCTCCTGCAGAGACAGAGATCGAAACCATAGGCAAAAAAATAATCCTACAGGCGCACATACAGAATAGTGAATAGTGAATAGTGTGCTGATTTACAGCATGTGTGTGACAAGGAGGCTCATCATCATCATATCGTCTATACCACTTTATCCTGTATTCAGGGTCGCGGGGGGACTGGAGCATAAACCAGGAGAGCTACGGCACGAGGCGGGGTGGGGCGCCAATCCATTACAGGGCAACACACACATGCACACACTTATTCACACACACTACGGACAATTTGGGAACGCCAGTTATCCTAATCTGCATGTCATGGGACTGTGGGAGGAAACCGGAGTTCCCGGAGGAAACCCACCAAGCACGGGGAGAACATGCAGGCAGACCCCGAGGCGGGAATCGAACCTGGACCTGTGCAATTAGTTTGTTTGTGTTTCGTAGTTCATACCATGGTTTTGATCCACTTGTTGGCCTGGCCCTGAGGGTCGATGAACAGAGACCAGCGTTGAGAATACTGAGTGATCACTCCGTTTTCCACAGAGAGGTTGTCTTTTGGCAGTCCAGAAATCTACGCACACAGTGGATGCACAGAAACGCAACGCATTGCTTGTGAACAGCTTCTTATTTCTCAGTGACTGGTTTAAGCACAAATGTGGACTCATCTGGCATAGGTTTGTCTATGTTCATTTCTCAAAAGAAAGTCTGTACGATGGTACACGTAGGTGTGTGTGTGTGTGTGTGTGTGTGTGTGTGTGTGTGTGTGTGTGTGTGTGTGTGTGTGGTTGTTACCTGCCAGGAACGGATCTTCACTTTGTCTCCGAGTGTACTGATGAGGTCGGGCTCGGACGTGTGAGGGACCTTATAGTCCTTACACCTGCGCAGCCACTCCTCAAACATCGAGGCCCGATACTCGCCCTGGAGAACGTGCACACACAAACACACACACACACACACACACACACACACATATATATATACAAACACTTCTAAATGATAGATTGTACAAAATGCCATATGTTTGCATATGTTTGCATGTCACATGGACATGGCATCAGCACGTGTACACAGAGACACACACGGAACACGTGCATGCTTACAGTGAAGGGTCCGAGGTAGGCTACGTATCCCGCAGCCAGGAGCACGTCGCCGGCTACGTTATCCACCAGATAATCCAGATGTTGCACCGTTTCGCTCCAGCGCACCTTCTCATCAGCAAGCCCACCGATCAGCTACGACACACACGCACCGTACACATACAGATGTTTACGTGGTTTTATTATAATATACACACTAATCACAGGTATAAAAAAAGTCAATGTAACAGAAATGACTATAAGGTGTGGGGGCGGAGTTAGACCTGGTAACCTGGTTGTTTCACAACTGACCAGGACCGGTACAAATGATGTGGACCAGCACAATCGGATTGGTCCCTGCTCACCTTGTCTGCTCGAACCAGTCTGCATTCGCACAGCTGGCACTTGCTCTCGAGCTCGTCACGTTTGGCCAGACACTCCTGATACGTGGCCTGCAGCGCCGCAATGCCCGCCTCCACTGCCTCAAGCTGTTCTTTCGCCTCCTTCAAAATGTTCTGAGTTACTGCCAGGTCCTCCTGGGCCAAAGCAAGGGCTTGCTGCACACACACACACACACAAGTACACAAAATAAAGATACAATTAGGGTAGCATAATATAGAATTTACGTTTTAAATCAGGTTAAAAACGTGTGCAGTACTGAGTCCTAAACAACAGAGGGCAGCACTTCTCACCCTGATGGGCTCCACAGATTTGGCCACAAAATGGTACCCGTGCATAGCGCGCACCCACAGGCAGATGGACGTGCAGGCCCTGGACACTTTAGATATGGAGGCTGGCTGGAACTCCTCGTTGTCGATGTAAGGCTGAAGCAGTTTGATCACAGCATCTGGAATATTGTCCTGTGGAAAGTGTAAAATGTTGTGAAAGAACCTAATCATGTGATGGATTTAAAGCTGCTTTCACTCTAGGCGCGATGGCTGCTAGAGTGCGACTGTGCCCCCTATCACCCCCCCCCCCCCCCCCAAACTCCCCACCCCCTCACTCACCTGCTGGCCAGAATTCAAATTGTGTCATTTATATATTTTATATATTTATGTTTTAATTACATTCTATTGTTCCTTTTATAAATCGGTACATTTGCAGATTTGTACATTCCATCCCAATTTTTTTAATGATAATTTTTTTATTTTTCATAAACAATTTTTTGTTGTAAAAACTGTATTCTTCTAGTGCAACTTTATTATAGTGAAACCTTTCGGTCTTTCTATTCTGGCCGATCTTGTGGTATAAGCATTTCAATTTCACTGCAAATCATACTGTCTGGTTGTGTACGTGACAAATAAAAAATTGAATCTGAATATTTATCGTTCCACACTCAAGAACACGTGCATACAGTAAATACACTCTCTTAGACGGATGCGTTGACGTTTGTCTGGCTCGGTGTTGGTACCGTGCCCAAGATCACCTTCTTACGTGGACCTGGGTTATATACACAAAAACGTTTTTTATATTACACAAACACGCTGAACTTTGGGGTGTTTCAGAATCCATCCAGTGCTTCGGTCCATAGTGTGAAAGCACCCAAATTTAACCCACATGCACTACTATAGTACCCAACTGCTACACCAAGAACATTTTAGATCACAAACTTATACAGTGTTTGATGAAATGTGTCTGGGTGACCTTGTCAAACTTCAGTAGGCTTTCTAAGAATTTTCCCGGGTCCTGCAGAAGTCCTTTTCCAGGCTCCCAGTAATCGTCCACTTTGGTCCCCGGCTTTTCTCCGGGTATCTTTTTGGGTTTGATGCCCTTCAGGATGCAGACGGCCTCGATGACCAGCTTCACTCCCTGAGGAGGCCTCTGCATCGCCCTCACCTGGTCAGCGCAACACCGACACACACACACACACACACACACACACACACACACACACGCTTCAAACAATGACAAAAGAAAAAGATAACCCAATTCATCTTTACGCTTCGGTGTAATTTGTGGTATTGAGCATCACCTCAGTGACGTCGTTCTTGTTGAGAGACTTGAGGCTGGCCAGAGCATCATCCAGTGCAGGCAGAGCTATGTCAAGGTTCTGTTGTGCGTCTGCTGCATATGCTTCTGCTACACTGGCCTTCTCAGACGCCTTGGCCTCCTCAGCCTGCACATCCACACGGGTCCTCTCTGCAACCAGCGTGTCTTCCTACACGCACACATATACATAAGACAACAAGAAGTCGTTAACCGATTGAACAATAAACTGATGATGTCACTTGCCTCGATTTTCTCCATGGTGACGACCGTCTCTCTGGCTGCTTCTTCCAGCAGAGGCCTCATTGACTCCAACTCCTCCTGCATCTTACCCACATCATCAGATGTGCTCAAGAGCTGCAACACACACACAGAGGAATCAGAGTCAGAAAAATACAGATTCAAACAAGCTCTCTTTCTTTTTTTGCAAGTTCACCTTGTCCAGACCCGCCTTCATGCGCTGACGAGCACAATGCAGTTCCTGCTTCTTCTGTCCAATCAGGGCTGAGAAAATACTGAGCAGCTCCAGGTAGCTCTTGGGTGTGACGTAGTTATAGCGCGAGAGTTCAGCGCGGTATTGGACGCACTTGAGAGCCACTATCTGGTGGATCTCCACACACATCTCCGTCTGAAAACAGAAGATGTAGAGTCTGTAGACCTTTTGACGGGTCTCGCACTGTATGGACGCAGAAACTTTTTGCAAGACTTTTTTCTCACCAGGCCTTTCAGGGCTTCAGGACTAGCATCCAGCTCTGGTAGCTCGTTGAGGAAGGACGTGGCGACAGAAAGCAAGGCCTCCTGTGGCCAGGCGCTGAACCAGTCGATAGTACAGCATGTGACCAGAGACGGGAACTGCCTGAGCCGGGCGCGGAAGACTTCACCTATCGGGCTTGTGGAGGGAAGACGGACGGATTTCAGAAATGTAACAATTTTTTTTTATGGAACATACAGTCCCATGCCAGGACCAAACCTAATATATCACTCAGGCAGCCCCTGATTTGCACACGGCATGTACACATGAATAAAAAAGAGGTTTAAATCATGGTAGCTTTACATTTCATACATTGGAGGACCAGAAACCAGTCTGAGAAAATTATTATTATTATTATTATTTTTTATGTTTTCAATTCCACCCCGTCACTAGGGGGCGCTCCCACATCAAGGCTACTACTACCACTCAGCTGGAAAAGCGAAGACTATCACGTGTTTCCTCCGAACCACGTCACGCCAGCCGGCCGCATCTTTTCGAACCGCTCGCTCACGAACCGTTGGGGGCGGCGTAACACACTCGGAGGACGGCGCTATCCGCTCCTTCCGCTTCCTTTCCACTACGGCCAATTTGGGAACGCCAATTAGCCTCATCTGTGGGTCTTTGGGAGTAAACCGGAGTACCTGGAGGAAACCCACCGAGCACGGGGAGAACGCGCAAACTCCATGCACACAGAGACGGGAATCGAACCCGGACCCTGGAGGTGCGAGGCGACAGTGCTAACCACTACACCACCGTGCCGCCCGTGAGCCCTATGTTTAATCTAAACGTTGAGTAAAATGGAAGTTATGAGCAGTTACAATAACTATTATCTTTCTCACTTGCGCTAGACTCTAATATACACCGAGGAATGTAACTCATCCCAGACTTATTGTAATGTGAATATCTGGTTTATGAACCTCATGCACAGCACGGTGTGGATGTTGCTGCGGACTCTCCTGACGTAGGCGGCTATGAGGTTGGTCTTGGTGGGCTGCATGCCGAGTTCCTGCACCACAGGCTTCATGGCAGCCATGATCCTCTCCTGCTCGTCTCCGCTGTACAGGTTGGGCACGTCGCCCGAGTTCAGGATGTTATTGATGTCCTCCAGGAACGACTCGCTCTTAATCTGAAAAGCAGCAGGATGGATTGAATGCGTTTCAGAGTTCCGGCTAAAACGCCATTTGAAATATTCCCAACGTGCCTTTGCTTGGATCAATCCGGTTAGCTGCGGACTTTACCTGGGTGTCGACGAAAAGGAAGGTGATCTGAACGTTCGTGACACCGGCCTTCATCATGATGTTCTTGATATCCTCCCTCCACTCGGGCACACCGTAGTTCTTCGACAGCTCGATCTGGAAGCACTCGTACTCACAGCTTGGAGCACACGACAACGGAGATCACGAAAACGCCGTGCAACAAACAAAACAGCATGACATTAAATGACATCACCCATGAACCGAGTTTATTAGAAGTACTTACTGTACTGCACAGTCTCTAACGCAATGTCACGCGCCTTTCGTTCCCATGCGGGCGGTATAGTAGCGCATGCTAATTAGCAGTGTGTGCGCGCTCACATTTGGCACAAAGGCGATGAGGAAACTCCGGCAGTGTACATCAGCTTTTTAACCTTTAATGCCCAACATGTGTGACCACATTATTAGGTCCTCGGCGGTATAATAAGAGCTGCTTTATATTATCTGCGACCAGTAATGATGCTAATTGGCTCAAATCTTCCATACACGGCTTCTTTGTACTGGTCATAATGGTTGCTTGCGGAATCCTGCACATGGACTCGGTGCTTAGATACGCCGCTATAAGGACTTTTTAATGACTGCGTGTGTATCCAGAATGCTCCTGCTTTGAAAATTTTCCATGTTTGAAGTACTTTTTGTGCAGAAGTAATAGCCCCTCCGCATGTGTGTTCTAACCCTGAGTTATTAAATGCATTGCAGCTTCACCGATTTGTATGCGTATGGAATGCAATTGCCCTCAGTCTCAGTTCTGTGTACATTTGCTCATACAGTAGGCCTGATTACTGAGAGCTGGGATTATCAATTCTTCTTCTTCAACCTTTTTAAAGATGTGTGCATTTCGTTTCTTGCAATGGTTCTTGCAATTAAACAATCATTTAAGCGCGCAAAGGCCTTAAAACTTTACGTTGGTAGCATGTTACCCCATACGGACGCTGAGTGTAGTCTCTTACATGTGTGAGGCGAGTTTGGTGAGGGACTGGCGCCCGCTGCCACCCAACCCGAGCAGAAGTGCGTTTCCGAGCGGCTGGCGCACGATGCGGGCGATACGGCACACGTGCTGGATGGCGTCCATAAAGAGAACTAGCTTCATCTTAGCCGTGTTGATCTGGTTGTAGTCGTCCATGTACTCCTCCATCACCCGAGCCAGCTGGAGCAAAATAGACAATACATTCGAGGATAGTAATTTCACCAATATAAATAATTTAAAAAAAAGGTTTCGTCTACACTGGACAGAATTCCGCTCTTTTAATGATAACTTCATGCTTCATACATTGTAAGGACCCGAAACCAGTCTCAGAAGAATTTGGGTGGGTGTGTATAATACTCGAGCTGAGAGCCCAGTGTTATGCGCATGAAATCAGAATGTTGAGTAAAAGCGATGTTATGAACAGTTACTGTATGTCACTGATTACATTAAAGCTTTAACCTTTTAACTCTTTCTACAAACTCTTTAACCGTCAACCATGGCTACCTCACTCACTCACTCATCATCTATAGCGCTTAATCCTGTATTCAGGGTCACGCGGGGCCTGGAGCCTATCCCAGGAGACTTCGGGCACATGGCAGGGTACACCCTGGACAGGGTGCCAATCCATCGCAGGGCACAGACACACACACATGCACTCACTCATTCACACACTACGGGCAATTTTGGGAACGCCAATTAGCCTAACATACATGTCTTTGGACTGTGGGAGGAAACCGGAGTACCCGGAGGAAACCCCATGGCTACTCACGCTAGTAATTGATAAAGAAGTGCCGAAACAACATGCGCGGAAATAAATATATATACTGTACAGCCCCACCTTCTCCTTGTTGTCAATGAGCTGGTACACTTTGGTTTCAGCGCCAGGGATCATGAAGTCGCCAAACAGGACCGGCTGGCACGGCACCACCTCCTCGTAGCTGCAGTCGAAGTCCTCGATGCGCTTCCGGAGCAGATTATCGAACCAGTCCCTGTCCTCTTGACTCACCAGTCTGTCCTGGAACACGCGGCAGCTCTCGTGGTACCACAGCCGCAGGAGCTGGGCCTTGTCCTGAGACGAGACACCCAAAGAAACATTTTCCTGGGTGTTGTGTGCGCAAGATATCCTCTCTTTCATATACAGTACCATGTGCCGTATCATTTCAGATCGGCCCTAAACACTTTTATCCTCTACCTGGATCTTTCCAGCGTCGGCCATGAGCACACCCTGGAAGACCTTGGACAGGTCACGCATGTTGAAAGTGTAGTGTGATTTGGCTGGAGTAGGCAGGAGGCCAGAAGTGATGGTGGAGTAGACGTTAATAGTGGCATCCACTAGGGCTGTGTTCAGCGGAATCAGCTCTGGAGCTTTTTCTGCAGATGAATATGTAAAACATGCGTTCAGAATTTGACATTGAACATTACACTATAGGACTGACGAAGATCTCAAAGACCAGGTGAAGGTACTGTACTGTGCTGTACTGTACTGTACACACACACACATAATACACCACACACGTACACACACACACTATGAAACGCTCTCTTTCTTACCCAACCAGCTGCCTAGGATGGTGGAGAAGATCTTTCTCTTGCTGGAGTCCTCCATCTCGGTGAAGGAGAGGTAGTTGAAGTGTCTCGTGAAGCGCTGTGTGATCGGGTTCCTGCCTCCACCAGGAGGACCCATGGCGCACGCGAAATTGATGTCCACCAACTGCTTAAATGTCCCTGGTTAAAATATATATATTGTTTACTTTTTTTTAAACACTACAGTATGTACAGTACAGTATGTGCAATATGCTCTAAAATAAAACAAATACTGTATATATACAGTACATCATGCAATTATGTTGAGAGAACTATAAATGTGAAAGTGCTCACCTATCAGCTTCCGGTCATACCAGCCCGCGTGGTCCATAAACTGCCGCAGGAGCTCGATGGGCGGCTGGGCACCGTACGTCTCCAGCATGGGCATGTTAAGGTCATCGATGAAGAAGACGAAGTTCTTTCCCAACGGAGGACCGAAGACACCTTTCCGCCTGGTACACACACCCATGATGGTTACAATCATGACAACGTTTCATAGAAAATATGAATATTCTATTATTTCTTTCTTTTCTTTAGAATCTTTTGCTTCTGCATCACGACTCGGTGGAGCAGACCTCTTGTCCAGCTTGCTGTCGATGTAGTCCTGTGTCTGGTTCGCCGAGGTGCGGGCGGAGAACATGAGGAAGTGTGTGATGTACTCGGCCGGCATGTTTTTCAGCAGTTTATCGGACACGGTCAGGGTCTTGCCCGTGCCAGTGGGGCCAATACACAGCACCTAAAAGTCAAAAAACACATATCGTTCGGCGCAAGGTTTCCGGTTGCTTGTGGCCAAAACACAATATTGGTGCGGATGTTATACATATAATGCAAATATTATATAATATTTAATAATACTGTATATAATTTGCCAAAAAGCTACTTCTGAAGTTTGTGCAACATGGAAGTGACCGATCTTGCTTCCCTAAAAAAAAAAATTTCCAGTTGCTAACTTCAGCCTTTTTGGAGAGATGATTTTATATCATACTATCTCACTTCAAACAATAATCATTTAAAATGCAAATAATTAATATTTCTTTATAGGTATTGATGAAATCGGTGGAAGCTTCCTGAGGCATATGACCCGCAAAAATGGTTGCTTAAATAGTTTTTTGGTAAAAGCCTAAAAAGCGATGATAATCTGTAGTGTCCGTAACCATGTCAAATTCATGTTGCAATATCTTAACAATTTAGCATTTTAGAAACATACACTGTTTCAGGTTTATGTCTTTTCAAATGAATAAAACATTTTGAAATTGGCCAAGTTTCATCTGAATGACAATTAAGATCATTGATCCGTAGATTTGAATTTAAAAAAAGTTACGGACACTACGGACATAAAAGGGAATGAAAGTGTATTTAGCAAATGTGTTTCTTTTTATCTGATAAAAGTATAAATGCGTGTGCATATTTCTAAAAACCGAAGCATGGACTGGGAGATAAGAAACATTCAATATTATAAAATGGTGTTATATGATCCTATCTGAAAAGTAACGTTTTCACCTATAGAAGGTGAGACACGTTTTAGCACCATGTTTTGGCTGTTGACAGGCGCCATGCTAATAAAATACTTTACAAATAAATCCGTTTACATCTATCTTGTGGTTGAAATAACACAGGTGACTTGAGTCTGACATACTGGTTTCTTATTGGACAGAAGCATGTCTAACAGGAAGGACATGCGCACGGTGTCGGCGGTAGGCACGATGATGTCCGCGTAGCTGGTTTCCGGAGTGATGACGATGTTGCTGGCGTAATTCATCCAGTTGACCCATTTTACCTTGTAAAATAATAAAAATAAATAAAAACAATTTAGTGGATAATTTCATGAACTGCGCTTACAGTACATTAACACACCGGGAAAACCAAAAAAAAAAAAAAGAATTCCTATACTGTACCTTCTTTTTGACATCTTCCTCATCTTCTTGCCGTAGCGTGATGCCTGCGTCGTCCAGGCGATAATCATACACCAGTCCCGCTTCTGGGAAGCACAGCGGAATCTACGAAACACTGAATGTTTAAGCAGCTGCCATCCACTGAGAGCTGATGGTTATTTAATGCATATGCCTGATAGATCTCATTTCATACGTAAGACAAAATTCTGGTTTCTGCATTAAGAAATCAGTAAAACATTTAGTTTTACACTTTGCGCTGAATGCGCAATGGGGCAAGTCACGAATGTACACCGTACGTCTCAAAGGTTTGGGGTTCCTTTAAGCGGTAATATGGCAGAGACTAGTTATTAAGGCCAAGTACTTTTTCTGTCGTCATTTTGTCTCGTAGCCAGGCACTGAAGCGTTGGCGACTAGCAGCATCTCCGGTGGCTCCCACGCTCCATATCAGAGAGAAAACAAACCACGGCTCAATCAGCTCGTTCACACGGTCAAGCTTTTCCTGAGGAATAGGTTTAAGTCCCTACAAATACCCCGAGACAGAGACAGAGACAGAGAGAGAGAGAGAGAGAGAGATCTCTAAAGAATGGTCATGTATACTGTAATAAAATCTAAATGCTCTTACTTAGTATAAAAAAAGAAAAAAAGAAAAGATTTTTACTTCTCGTGCGACAAAGGGCGAAAAGAAACAGTCCAGCAGTTTGAGTAAAGAGCAGGTCAGGTTGCTGTCCATCGAAGTAATCACTTCGGTCACTGACTTCCTCACAAACGTTATAGAATCCTGTGCACAAATACACATATCAGAGCTTTTTTTTTTCTCTTTTTTGGATTCCTAAAAGTGCACACACACACACACACACACACACACACACACACACACACACACACACACACACACACATCCTGTACTGTATATACAGCTGCGGCCAAAAGTTTTGAGATTGGTACAAATACTAATTTTTACAAAGTCTGCTGCGTCAGTGTTCTTAGATCTCTGTGTCAGACGTTACTATGGAATACTGACGTATAATGTCATGAGTGTCGGAGACTTTTATTGACAATTACATTAAGTTTATGCGAAAAGTCAATATTTGCAGGGTTGATCCTCCTTTTTCGAGACCTCCTGCAGTTCGCCCTGGCATGCTGTCAATCAACTTCTGGATCACACCCTGACTGATGGCGCAGCCCATTCTTGCATAATCAATGCTTGGAGTTTGTCAGAATTTGCTGCTTTTTGTTTGTCCTCCTGCCTCCTGAGGATTGACCACAAGTTCTCAATGGGATTACGGTTCCCTGGCCATGGACCCAAAATTTCCATGTTTTCTTCCACGAGCCAGTTCCGGCATTGCTCGTCACCGCTAAACTGTTCTTGAATGCTTGGGAGAGGTTGCTCTCAGAGGATGGTTTTGTACCATTATTTTTCCATGGCTGTGTTCTTAGACAAGATTGTGAGTGAACCCACTGCCCTGGCCGAGAAACGACCCCACACATGAATGGTCTCAGGATGCTTAACACTGCAATTGTTGACTCTTTGACACTTACAAAATGCTTGTAATTATACAGTACCTTAGTATACCATAGTACCATTTAACATAAATATATAAAAACACTGAAGCAGCAGTTGGCCTTTTTGGCTGCTCCCGCCGCAGTGGACCAACAGGTCCGCAAACAAGCTCGGCACAGGTTTTTACGACGGATGCCCTCCCTGATACAACCCTCCCGTGGTTTGCTGTCTAAGTTAACAAACACTGACCTCCAAGAATCGTGTGAAGAGAGAATTGAGTTGCTCGGTATGCGGCTGCAGAGGTGCGGGGACCGTTTTTAACCAACATTCAGTAAATGGAGTGAGTCCCAAAATACTGGGTTCCAAATACACCATACCACAGCGCGACACCGTGGCCGGGGAAGCCACGGCCAGATCCTGCACCTCGAACATCAGAGTCATCACCTGGACACAAGGAGAGGACGTGATGATAAGGATCCCGACAATGAAGAAACATAGCACAATCCTGCCTATACTGTGCATGACCAAAAGAAAGTGACCCTAAAGAGCTGTGAGCCAGAACTCACGTCTGTTAGTTTGATGATCTCCCCCGAGCTTAAACACAGCTTCTTATTGTCATCTAGGACGGTGTTCATGTTCTCGATCCAAACCGCGTCCACCGGGCCGTCAAACATGTACCACTTCTTCTCCTCGTCCATCGCAGAAGCTCCGGTGCGTATCAGGGATGACAGGATGCCGTCCGTCCTGAGCGAAGAAATTTACATGAGAATTCAAATGTTGCACTTGACATTTTTCCTGGTTAACGTGCAGTAATAAGCAGCAAGGTCAGGACGCTTGTTGGACACTCACCACTCGTGTGTGAGCAGGTCGAACTCTCCGTACAGCTGCCCCATGGTGATGGACTTAGGGTTTAGGACATAGGTCTGAACAGGCTGGTACACCCCACCGCTGACAGATGGCTGACCCTGGAGAGCCGTGATGGCCGTCCCCAGCACCTCGTAGCACTGACGGATGCAAGCAAAAGCCATAAGGCTGTAAGGTTTGGTTGCTTGCTAGTGGATGTGTATGGGATTAAAACAGATTTCCTGTTGCCCAGCAAATACATAAATGGTGATAAGGTAACAGTTGGAGTCACCTTAGTTTTTCCTGAGCCGGCCGGTCCAACCAACATCAAGCCGTGCCTCACCACAGTGGTCTCATACAACTGGATAACTTTTGTGATGTAACCTGCAAATAAAAATAAAACAGAAAATGAAAAGGAGCATCCAGAATTAAATTTGCTCAGTCGGCTATTTCTAACAGGCTCTTAAACTCTCACCGTCCACATCTTTCAGGCCCTTGCTCTTGCAGACGTTACGGATGGACTCGTCCAGCACGCCGTAGTCGATGGCTTCCTCACGGATCTTCGGGAAGAGGTCAGACACGATGCCGTTGAAGAGTTTGAGGTCATCCTGCAAGAACTTGGGCACATTGACGTCTCTGATGGCGCGTAGACAGATCAGCTCCTGCAGAAGCACACGGAAGTTACTGCTGTATGTAGCTTACTTTTTGACTTCATCAGACAGATGAGAGACTCATGTGGTGGAAAGGATGTGCTATAAAACCAGGCGAGGGGTGTAGCTTGGGGTCTATCGGCGCGAGGCAGGCGCTAAAGCGGGGAGTGGCACGCGAGAGCGTCTGGGATTTCAAAGGCGCGGATGAAGGAATTTCGTCACCCTGCCGCTGAAGACGAAATGGCCGCTGTGTGTTCCATGACAAGGCTTCCCGCGCAGGCGAGGTGTATCCGGGAGATATCCACCTGCCGCCAACGAGAGCAGGAAGGGTCCGGTTCGGCCGACCACAAAGGAGAGCCACCTGAGGAAGCTCGCAGGCGCCCCTGCCCATACGGGCCCACTCTGCCTGCTGTCACCGCTCACCTGCTTGTGCCCGCATGCCAGCGGGGCAATGCCTACAAACCTGCGTGTGCACCCTTCTATCCTTCCTTCGTCTTTTTAACCCTATCCTTCCCCGTGTCTGTGTTTGTGGTGCTGCCCGTGGGTCAAACCCAGTACAATGCTTTTTATTTCCCAATCCATGTTTTGTTTTATGCAAATATGCACACATACATATTTTTATCAGATAAAAAGAAACACATTTGCCAAATACAATTCCATGCCGTTTTATGTAGTGTCCGTAACTTCAGATATTTAATGGACAATGCATTCAAATGTTTCAATGATCTTAATTGTCATTCAGATGAAAATAAAAAACCTGAAAAAGTGTATTATTCTAAAATTATTAAGACATTGCAACATGAATTTGACATGGTTATGGACACTACAGATTTTTTTGCTTTTTCACCTTTTTCCAAAAAATAACTTTTTTTTAGAGGAAATATGCTTCGGGAAGTTTCAAACATTTTAATATGAATACTCGTGAAGAAATAAGATAAATTTTAATCATTTTAAATGATTATGGTGTACAGCGAGACAGTACTATATAATGCGGAAAAATTACCATTTTAGGGGCACATATAAAAGCATCTCTTCAAAATGGCTGAAATTTTTAGGGAAGCAAGATTGGTCACTTTCATGTTGCATAAACTTCAGACGTAGCTTCTTTGGCATTCACACATTTTCAGTATGCATAAAAAAATTTATCACCACAAATGCTGTGTTTTGGCCGATAGTTAAATAAAATGGCACGTTTTATGGCACGTTTTTTAAGCAGACGTACAGTACGTGTGCAATCAATCAATCAATCAATCAATCAATCAATCCTTTCACCTCATTCATTTCAGGGTTCTCTCTTTTCAGGTTTCCTGCAGCAGAGATCACGGTTTTCACTGCTCTCATGCCAAAGTCATAGTGGTCCTGCATGACATAAAGCACAACACAAAACTTAAAGAAGCAATGCATAAGGTTTACTAAGCATTCCTACATGTTACAGTACATATAGGACATGAGACCTGGGAGCTGAGCTGCTCGGAGGACAACTTGAAGGTGCTGGTGATCTTTTTGGAGAGGACTTTTGCATCGCCGAAGCCAAACGAGTACAGGGAGATCTCAGCGATCATGGCGTAGTTTGGGACCATCATGGCAACCGGACGAAACAGAGCCTGAAGGACATTAAGTAAAGTTGCGACGTAGCTCATGACAAAACTTACCTAAATATAAGTGGTGGAAGTGTACCTTTAAGTTGTCAGGTAGTTCAGTTCGACCTGCGTAGCCTGGGTTCATGGTGATAAAGACGGCGCAGGAGGGAACCAGCGGGATTTCTGATCCTTCGAATATAAACCGCTCCGCCTTAAAAAACGGGACACGTTCCACTTTATATTAATATCTGGTTCCCATCTTATAATCTTATCTATGTGTTTGGCTGTGTGTTCTAGCTCACTCTCTGCTGCTGCGCCTTTTGGATGGTGGTAATCTGTTGAGCCACCACGGACAGCACCTCCACATCAATACGGTTGAATTCGTCAAAGCACGCCCAAGCTCCAGAACTGTTTGTATACAAAGACGCATAATACAAGACATATATGATACGTATACCGTACATTCGGCACCTGTACAGCAGCTTAAAAAGAGCACTAGGAACGCGTGCCTGACCTTGCCAGACCCTTGAGGAACTTTCCCATGGCGAGGAAGTCGAGCTGGTCGGAGCAGTTGAAGACGACGGTCTGGATGGCCAGCGCTTTACCCAGGTCTTTAGTGGTTTCGGTCTTACCGGTACCAGCTGGACCTGCTGGAGCGCCTCCGAACTTTAGGTGCAGGGCACCAGTCAGGGTCAGGTAACACCTGGGTGCGACAAAGAAAGCAGGGCGCGTATTCAAAGCATGATGTGATTCCGTTCTGAGCTGTGGATTGCCTGGGGCTATGGCGTGTTGAGTCTGTATTGATCTCCCTCTACTTTTTTACCTGTCGGTCAGTGGTGTTATGACAAGTCGCCCAGAGTTACCGAGATACTCATAGCCGTAGAGAAATTCTGCATTCACTGCCCTGATATAGAGGTCATTTCTGTCCCAGTAATATCTACCAACACATGACACACACACAATGCGTTACACATACAATAGTTCTCAAATGATCATAATAGAAAAACCATAATTTATACACTAATATACATTACTGTGTTATCTCCTGACCTTAGCTGGCTGATCCACTCGAAGTCATTAACGCTGGACACAGATTCATCCACCAGTTTGGCAGCCACGTCTTTAGCGTGTACCTCGATCACGATGAGAGCAGAGAGAACAGCCCGCTGCATTCTAGACAGACGGCCTCTCACCAGCTGCACCAGGTCTCCAAGCTAAGCGTCAACACACAAGCTGTCAACAAACATTGTACAATCCACACACACACTGATCAGCCATAACATTACTGTATGACCCCCTTTGTGGCACCAAAACAGCGACGCACTGTGTGATCGGACACTTTTTTTTTTATGGAGATCAGCATTAACCTTTTCATCAATAGTGAGAGCTACAGTAGCTCTTACATTGGATCAGAGTACTTCGACCAGCCTTCTCTCCCCATGTGCATGAGCGAGCCTTGGCCGCCCATGACCTTGTCACTGGTTTACTGGTTTTAAATGCTCGCACCACTTTTGGTTGGTTCTCACCACTGCAGACCGGGAGAGCTGCAGTTTTAGAGTTGCTCTGACCCAGTCGTCAAGCCATCGCAGTTCGCCCCCTTGTCAAAGTCACGAAATCCTTACGTTTGCCCATTCTTTCTGTTTGCAACACATCAACTTCAGGGACAAGACGTTCACTTGCTGCCTAATATACCCACCCACTTCCGAGATATTGTATCTGTAGCTACTGTGAGAAGGGATGGCTAGACCACTGGATTTTGGAGCAACTCCGAAACTGCAGCTCTTCCCAAGCTGCAGTTGGTCAGGACATAGTAAAAATGATCCAAGGAAAGAAAACCGGTGAACTGGTGACAGGGGAATGGGTGGCCAAGGCTCACCGATGCACAGGGAGAGTGAAAACTGGCCTGTGTAGTCCGATCCAATCTAGGAGCTGTTGTAGCTCTTAATTGCTGAAAAGGTTTCCTTAGAAATGTGTCAGAACACACAGATCATTACAGTTTTGGTGACACAAGGGGGAACTACTCAATATTAAACAGGTGGTCCTAATGTTTTGATTGATCGCTATATCTACTGTATATACTGTACTCACACACACACTCTGGTTTTTCTCTCATGCACTACACTAAATTAGAGCTGGATTCTCATCATCATCATCATCATCATACCTGTGTCTGGAGCTGAGGGTACAAGCGATCGGCGAGGTCTCCATTCTCTAGAGACTCTGACACTTCCAGGGTCCAGAAAGTCTGACATCCAGCGATGACCACCTGCCCCGGCCACGACAGCACCCACTTAGTGCGGGGTTCCTACAAAAAGAAAGTAAATGGAGATTTAGATATGATGCAGCATCCATACAGAGGCATCACATGTTTAACATTTCTTTTACCTCTGGACTGCCCCTGATAGACTGACCTCGGGATAAACCTTGAGGGAACGCTCAATGTTGTCTCGCAGACTCAGCCTCATGGTCTTCTCCACCTCAAGCAGCCAGTCCTCCACATTCCCAGTAGGAGACACGGGGAGGTAAAGCTGGACTTCCTCTCCCTCTCCGGAGTACATGTGTGTGATTTGCAGGTCCGGTTGGAACTTGAGCTAAAACATTACAGATTATATTGATGATATAAAACATAAGCTATAATCATATCTGAGCTGAGGAAGGTTTGCTGCATTTGGTTCGGCTTATTTAAATTGTGATATTAAATTGTAACTGTGTGTGTGTGTGTGTGTGTGTGTGTGTGTGTGTGTGTGTGTGTGTGTGTGTGTGTGTGTGTGTCGCAGACTGACCCGTGCGATATTCTCAAAGCATTTGCGCAGATGGGGCTGCACTGCTGTCGGATCTTTGGTCTGAGACAGAATCTCCAGCAACTCATCATCAGACAGGAAGTAGAATCTGTAATCAGAAAGGTAGAAATATCAGGAAATCTGAAATAATGTGGATAATAATAAGTAAATAAGTACCGTAGAAAAATATTCATGTTGTTGAATTTTTGAACGGGATTTAGTCAAAAGCATTGGTGATGATTAATTTTCTACAGTTGTAGCATATCCATCATAGTGACATGCTCACATACTCTAAGGCCAATAAGAAACATGTATAATTAATGATATGGTGACATTTTCTGTTGGAAATACAGATTTCAGTGGAAGGAGTCTCCAGAGCCACTTCATTCCACACTGCCATGGATTGTTTTCCTATAACAGCATGTCTGTAAGTGTTTTACTCCATACACACTGATGATTGGTAATGGATTGATGACCTGGGAAAGGCTCCCCGTTTGGTCTCCAAATAGTCACTCAGTCCCTTCTGCACCTGCTCCAGCAGCTTGTTGCATTCTCTCAGGTTAGTCAAGAGACGCTTGTCGGGGCAAAGGTCAATGACCTGAGTACGAGAGATCACACAGAGTTACTCCCACTTCACTGTAAATTGCAACACAACATGCATGCACACCCAGAAAAATAAAATAGCTCAAACACATACAGTACAGACCAAAAGTTTGGACACACCTTCTCATTCAAAGAGGTTGAATTTGTATTTTGGCAAGAAAAAAGCAGCTAAGTAAAGAAAAACGAGTGGCATCATTACTTTAAGAAATGAAGGTCAGTCAGTCCGAAAAATTGGGAAAACTTTGAAAGTGTCCCCAAGTGCAGTCACAAAAACCATCAAGCGCTACAAAGAAACTGGCTGACATGCGGACCGGCCCAGGAAAGGAAGACCGAGAGTCGCCTCTGCTGCGGAGGATAAGTTCATCCGAGTCACCAGCCTCAGAAATCGCAGGTTAACAGCAGCTCAGATCAGAGAGCAGGTCAATGTCACACAGAGTTCTAGCAGCAGACACGTCTCTAGAACAACTGTTAAGAGGAGACTGTGTCAATCAGGCCTTCATGGTAGAAGATCTGCTAGGAAACCACTGCTAAGGACAGGCGACAAGCAGAAGAGACGCGTT
>JAAGKR010003981.1:54669-67086 GCA_011419295.1 Clarias macrocephalus | reverse complement strand
AGTTGTTCGATAGCTCAGGACTGGAATCTCCTACAGTCTACCTGAGCCTCCAGGAACAAACTGGACTCCTTTTAATTTTAACACATCTCCTGTTACACTGAACTTCCAGTACACATTATTAAGTTGATCAATCCCTGCTATCCGTTATTCACCCAGATGAGGATGGGTTCCCTGTTGAGTCTGGTTCCTCTCAAGGTTTCTTCCTATTACCATCCCAGGGAGTTTTTCCTTGCCACCGTCGCCCTCGGCTTGCTCATCAGGGACAATCTTATCATTTTGATTCATACACATTGCATACAGACTTACTTCTTTTTATTGTGTAAAGCTGCTTTGCGACAATGTCAATTGTTAAAAGCGCTATATAAATAAAATTGACTTGACTTGACTTGACTTGACATGGCCTGGAGCCTATCCCAGGAGACTTACTGTAGGTGTACAGCCCGGACAGCGTGCCAATCAATCGCAGGACACACACACACATGCACACACACTACGGGTAATTTGGGAACGCCAGTTATCCTAATCTGCATGTCTTAGAATGGTGGGAAGAAACCAGAGTACACAAACCCCAGGAAGTAATCGAATCATCGACTATGGAGGTGTGAGGCCACAAGGCTAACCGCTATGCCACAGTGCCGCCAGCTTAATAGTAATTGCTGTTAATTTAGAATTGTCTGTGCTGTTTAACATCTGTGAGATATATGATCTTATTTTCAGTCCAAACACGGTGTCAATAATCAATACTCTGAGGAGACATGGTCACTTTTGTAATGTTGAGCTAAATTAAGGTTAAAATGTGATATAGCATTTTAACATAGAGTACATGCCAACAGACCCACAGGCATGGAACATCTAAAGAAAAACAGCCAATATTTGTGCATCAAAATGATTTCAATACCTACAGTAGCTCAGAAAAAAACAGTCCTTTCCAAAGTGAGTATATTTGCACTTTTGGGATGAAGCCAAAGCTAGGCTCGAGGAGCATGTGTTTGTTTTATTAGTGATATTGCTGAAGTTTTAATGATGAGTAACTACATACACAAGCATGATTGTGGGTTTAAGCAATGGTACCTGAAAAACATTAGATCCTGTTTCTGTGAAAGTCTTATGTAAATATTTGATATCACCTCAGATGCTATTTAAACCTCCCATTATAGGTGTTACTTATTCTCTACTGTCACATTTGTCTCACTGTGAAATTCTGTTTGTGAACACTCCACTGTTGATCTGAATGAATTATGGATTAATCCTTGAAAAGTTTTATTATTTATAATAATTGTTCATTATTCCTTTTTTTCCAGACATGGGGAGTGCATTTTTCCTGCTATATGTTGGCCTTCTAAATGCAGCTGGTAAGATATGAATTCAGTGTGTTCATGTTTGTACAAGATTTCTGTCTGTACAGAGTCAGAGAAAAATGTATACACACTTCAGGAAAAAAAAAAACTTAAATATTTATAAATATTTTAATACGCTATGTATTGCTATATGTTATATATTAGTGTTTGAAAATACTATGATAATATTATTAATATCATATTAATATAATATGCGTCATACTATTTTTCTTGTAATAGTGTGTCTACATTTTTTAAATGTATATATTTACATTGCTAAAAACTGAGCTGATTATGAAAAAACACTTGCTCTTGATTTTAATATAAACATAATTTTACTGTTACAAAATAAAAACATTTTGTATTGATTACAGCTATATATATTTTGTTAGGAATACACATCATGAATAAATTATTATTATTATTATTAGTAGTAGTAGTAGTATTTTAATTAGCAAACTTTCTTGCCAAAAAGGCATCTACAGTGGTATTAAGACTAAAGTGAAATTCAATGTTTTAATGCCATTCCTAAATCATTTAAATTAATGACAATTAAAATAATAAGAAGAATTTGTTATTTTTGCTGGGCATAGAGTCAAAAAGACGCCTGCAATATTCTGGTGTCACTTGCTCAATCCATGTCTGCTCAATTGGCTCCTGACGATTATGTACAGAAGGCGGCTTCTTGACTGCTACTGCCTTCTTTACCATTGTCCAGCAGTTTTCTATTGTATTTAATGTAGGTCATAACCTAGGCCATGATCCAGAAGCTGAATACCATTGTCACATAGCCAGTTTTTTCATTACTGAAGTTATTAGCACATAATATATTGTTTTATATATATATATATAACAATATATTAAGCTTGCATGTGTTATTTTTCAAACAGTGCAACAGTAGCAGACTGTGCAAGACAAATGCTATCTTGATACAGTGTCAATGTTTGAGCAAAAATTATCTAATTATAGACAATCATAACTGCTGCTGCACCCATTCTTACACACATTATTACTGCACATTATCAAATGCTTACACATCTCTTTATATTTCTAGTTTTATATTATCCATTATCCATACTTTTAATTTTGTAGTTGCACTTTTTATTCCAAATTTCTGTACGTACATTTTACTCTTATATTTGCAAACTAATTTTTTGTGTGTGTAGATTTTACTTTTTATCCTTGTGTTATTTAATGTAATTTTATTTTAGTTCATTTGCCTGAAGTTACCCAAAATGTATTTAATTCTTCCGCTCATTGGCAGTCGTGTAAGCGTTTCACTGCACCTCGTACTGTGTGTGGTTGTGTATGTGAAGAATAAAATTTGAGTTGAGAAAATGATCACTAAAATGCGTGATTCATTTCACACATTTGTTCCTAAGGCATTTTTCTTTCCACATTACAAAACGCATGCATGTACAGTAGTTGTATTTTGTTTTTTAAATTGGCTCTAGGTATGAAGCAATGTGTGAAAGTTTGTGCATGATGCTGTTTGATGGACTGGTTTCTTGTCCAGAGTTTATTTTCAGTTATTGAAAATGAGATTATTATTTTTAACAGTGACTAGACTAGACTTCTTTTGTACCATTGTATGATTTGAATATAGCTGAGGATTTTCCATCAGGTATGATTTGTATACTGTAGTCTGTCCAGAAATACATTTATGCTTCAATGCTGCATAACTCACTCATCTGCAATGCTACTTAAACCTCTTATTCCTTGGGTTCTTTATTGAGACTTATTCATTTATTCTAGGTTGCAGATATATTGTACTGTATATGCTTACTGTTCTGTCTCACTGTTAAATTCCACCTGTGAATATACTGTATAACTATAGATCTGAGTGAATTACAGATGGTATACTTAAAAACTATATTATTTATTGTATAACTGTTAGTTTCAACCAATCTGACAGCTCCAACTAATCCGTTCCAACCAATCTGATTGGATGAGGGACATTTTTTCTGTATAATGTATGTGTCAATCTGCATACCAGATCATACGCCAACATGGTTAAAAGTAGATCAATGGTTGCCAAAACCCGACTTTTACCACTGTTAATTGGACTAACTTTCTGTTGCTACAGTAACTGTCGCTTGCCAACTTTCCCAGTCGTGGTTAGTTAGTTCCACCATGCAAGGGGGGATATGTGTTGGTGGAGCAAATTATCTGGTTAAATAACAAACAAATTTGAATTTGTTAATAATAAATGCCATTTGTGAAACTGTTGTATAAAAAGCACTATAACACAAGAGCGTACAGTTTCCAGTACATCTGTTTGCATTCTAACTTATTATTCTTATAAAACTTATTATCTATAATTAGATTCACCCTTCATGTTCTATCACATTTGACCTATTATATGCATGCAACTCCATAAAGTAGCTAACAGTACTGTTGTTGTTGTTGTTGTTGTTTGTTTTTTCTCCAGCAGTCATTGGTTGCCCAATAGGCCAGGAGTTCATCACTGCCTTCATGCCTAATTATATGGCTAATGACGGCGAAGCCAAACCCACACTCTCCATAACAGCCCAGACAACCTTAGCGACTGTTACAGTGGAAATCAAGGGGCTCAACTATAAACAAACATTGACTATAGAGAAAGGCTCTACCAAATATGTCACCCTTCCAGACAGGGCAGAGATTTATGAAGATGGAGTCTCAGCCAAAGCAGTGCTGATAACCTCAAATACAGACATCTCAGTGGTGTCCTCTCACATCAAACCATATACTGGAGACAGCAGCGTGATTTTCCCCAATCACCAACTCGGCAAGAGCCATGTAGCCTTTACTCCAGAAGGAGGAACCTTAAACAAAATTATGGCTATTGTCAATGGCAAAGACGACAACACAATTACTATTCAGCCATATTCAGACCTCCAGCTTGAAAACAAAATAAACCTGCAGCGAGGATTAAAGATGACTATTAGATTAGCTCCTTATCAAGTCTATCTGCTTCGGAGTAAGAAAACATTAACAGGAACCAGGATTGAGTCTCAGCTCCCTGTAGCCGTACTGGCAGGACATGAGTGCCTCAGCCTTGTCGAAACCTGCGAGCATGTCTATGAACAGCTGATTCCAATCGAGTCACTCTCTGATGAGTACCTAGTCCCTGCAATGCACCCCATGCTTAATGACCAGGACACAGCCCATATTGTTGCAACTGAGGATAACACTGACATAAAGGTTTATCATGGTTTAGTAACCCAGCAAAAGTCACTTCGCTCTGGAGAGCTTCTGAATGTTTTCATTAATTTGCCAACAGTAATCCGAAGCAATAAAAAGATCATGGTTATGTATTCCAGCAGCAACATTCCCTTTGATGAGTTCTTGACAAATATAATTCCTGTATCACAGATGTCCAATTCATGGACTGTTTACTCACAAGATAATTACCAGAATTTTGCTGTTGTTGTCTCAGAGGTGGAGACTACTGACTTTCTTTTCGGTCTCCTAAAATGGAATGTTTTTCCTGCAAACAAGAAGTATGCATGGACTATTAAATCACTTGGTGACAAAAAAGGTCCTATAACGATATCCAAAGACTCACCACAGGCCGTATATGTTTATGGTGGGAGTGTAAGAGTTGGCTATTCCACAACAGGCGTGTGCAATGGTAGGCCATTATCCATATATGGACTATTTTAACTATTTTAAGTTAAGTTATCAGTAACTGTAAGTTATCAGTAACTATTAAATTCTAAGCTTTCTTCAAATTTGTTTTTCAGCTCCTTCACCACCACCACCTCCGAAAGACCCCTGTGAATCTGTTAAATGTCGTTGGAGGGAGGTGTGCAGGAAGGGTGTGTGTGTCCTGGCTGAAACAGCAACATGTTGGGCTGTCGGGGACCCTCACTACAAATCATTTGATGGGATAAGATATGATTTCCAGGGCACCTGCACCTACACCATGGCTACTACTGTAAAAACTGAGAATGGCCGTGTACCCTTCACGATTTTGGCAAAGAACAATAACAGAGGGAGTAATTTGGTGGCCTATGTGAGGACAGTATCAGTCAATGTGTACAATCATACAATAGTTGCCAGCAAGCAAGTGGGTGTAGTTGAGGTAAGTTGAGAAAATAGAGATATACAGTATGCAGGATGTTATCCTGAAAAAGATAGAAAACATCTAGAGTTCTAAATTTGCTTGTGTGCCTGTTTCAGGTTGATGGTGAAATCACTCATTTGCCTGTACATCTAGCTGAAGGAAAGATAGAAGTGGTGCAAAGTGGTTGGAATGTACTGATAACAACAGAGTTTGGCTTAGAGGTGAAATATGACTGGAACATGATGCTGTACATAACTGTTCCCAGTATCTACTCTGGGTCACTTGGTGGACTTTGTGGGAACTACAATGGAGACCGGACAGATGAGCAGTTAGACAGCAAGGGAATGAAACTCTCCACTGTCTTAGAGTTTGCCAAAAGCTGGAAAGTTTCAGACAATGACTCATTCTGCCATGATGACTGTGCGGGCAAGTGCCTCCTCTGCCCACCTGAGCTTAAAGACAAATATAATGATGACAGTTACTGTGGTCTTATAACTAAAACAAATGGACCGTTTGCCAACTGCCACAAGACCATTGACCCAAGTGCATACCTAGACAATTGTGCGTATGATGTGTGCATCAATAAAGGGATCAGAAGTTTTCTCTGTGATAACATGCGGACCTATGCTGAGGCTTGCATGGCAGCTGGAGTGAAAATTGACCCCAACTGGAGGATGCTGTCAGAGTGCCGTAAGTCAGACAGTTCCATTAAGAAATTGTTACTGGATATATTTAACATCTTTTGGGATGCATGAATAGCTAACAAATACTAGTGTAAATTAAATTTAAATTTAATTGGTGCTAAATGAAATATCCAAGTCTAAATGTGGCACATAGTGTTTATTTAAAGACATTAAATTAATCATGGCAATATTTCTTTTTTATATATTAACAGCGCTGCAATGCCCAGAAAACAGTCACTATGAGTCTTGTGGAACTGCATGTGCTGCCTCCTGTGCAGCTCGAGATGCCCCGAGCAAATGTGAAAAGCCTTGTGTGGAAGGTTGCCAGTGTAATAGCGGTTTTGTCCTCAGTGGAGACAAATGTGTGCCACTAGCACAATGTGGCTGTACCTATGAAAACCGTTATTACCCTCCTGCTGAGGCCTTTTGGGGTGACCAGACATGCACAAAGAAATGCTCCTGCAAATCAGGACAGGTCACTTGTACTCCCACAAATTGCAAGGCATCCGAAGTGTGTCAAATCCAGAATGGTGTGAGAGATTGCTACCCATTATCCTACAAGCACTGTGTGGGCAGTGGAGATCCCCACTATTTAACCTTCGATGGGAGGCGCTTTGATTTCCAGGGCACTTGCACATATTACCTTGCTAAAGTAGTCGACACATCTGACACCTCACTGGTGCCCTTTGAAATTCTTGTCAAGAATGAAAACAGAGGACTGAATAAGGTTGTTTCTTACACCAAGACTGTGGAGATCAAGATTTTTGGCTACACCATTATCTTGAGTAAAGACACTTACGGTAAAGTGATGGTAGGTAACGTTTCCTACTGAATTGTCCATCACTATAGACTATTCAAGTGGTTTTGCCGCTAATGCTATTTTGCCAATTTGTGTTCTTTCCTGTCAAGATGCTTTACTGCTAACTGTGACAATTTTTCCTTTTGAAAATTCTTAGGTTGAATGATGTTCTATGTACAATACAAAATAGAAAAGAAATCTGCTTTAGGACTCTGTTCACATACACTGATCAGCCACAACACTAACACTAGCACCATGAAACTTAATTAAATTGAATTGAAGTGAATTGAAACTGGTGACAGGATAATAGACACTCAAGGCTCATCTACTGTATGCCTGTGGGGACCAAAAGCCAGCCTGTCATGTCCAATCCCACAGAAAAGCAAGTGCAGTACTGAAAAAAGGTAATGCTGGTGATGATAGAAAAGTATCAGAAAACCCAGTGCATCAGCCTGCCACATATAGCAGACAAAGCAGGCAAAGAGTTTAAAGTTGTTGATCTAGGTTCCAAATACCCCAGATCTCAATTCCATCAAGCTTCCATTGATTGGGGCAGAGGAACAAGCCCAATCCATGGAGGCCCCACCCCACAATCCTCAGCACTCAAAGGACCCACCATTAATGTGCCGGTGCACAGCACATCCCCAGGATGTCTTGTCGAGTTGAGGACAGAGAGGCAGGAGCTCAGCCGGATAGCACAAGTGGCAACCACACAATGTTAGTCTTAATGTGTTGTGTTTTAATGTTATGGCTGATCAGTGTATCCATGAATTTTATGGCTAGTTATGTAGCAAGTATTTGATATAGAATTTTTTTATTAACTATGACAATTAAAGGATACATACTTGTGGCATTAGTTTAACTAATAAATATTGTACAGGGGATAAAAACTGCATATTAATCTGTCCATCTTTTCATAGGTCAACAACCTGCTGGTAAACCTGCCATTTGAGAAAGAGGGTGGTCAGCTCTCCGTATTCCGTAGTGGCTACTTTGGAGTGGTTAAAACAGACTTTGGTATGAATGTGAAATTTAACTGGGATAGCTATGTTGAAATCACTCTTCCCAGCACATACAGCAACATGGTAGGAGGCCTCTGTGGGAACTCTAATGGGAACTTAAATGATGACCTGATGTTCCCAAATAAAAGCATTGCAAAAGACCCTAGTGCATTTGGAAGCAGCTGGAAGGCCAGAAATGACCCTGATTGTTCAGCTGAGTGCAAAGGCGAGAAGTGTCCGAAATGTGATGCAGCTGACCGAAATAAGGATGTTTTCACAAAACCTTGTGGCCTGATTACAGATGCAAATGGACCATTTAAAGCATGTCACAGCAAAATCAATCCCACCAAGTTCTATGAAGATTGTGTATATGATATGTGCATGTATGGTGGTCATTTAACAGCCCTCTGCAGCGTGCTTACAGCCTACACGGCTGCTTGTCAGACAGCACAGAGCATTGTGGAGAAATGGAGAACCGATAGTTTCTGTCGTAAGTCTCATAGGATTTTGAGAACATTTTACATGAATAATGCATTCCAGCGAGCAGCAATATTCATTCATTACTAAATTTAGTTTTTTCCCTCTATATGAACACCTCACTATAGATGATCTGTCCCACTTGCAGGTCACTAGACATGTAATTAACTTAGCTTTCATACTCTCTTTACAGCTGCATCCTGCAAAGCTAACAGTCACTATGATGTGTGTGGAGCTGGATGTCCTCAGACCTGCAATGGCTTCACCGAGCCTACGGCTTGCCAGCGTGCACCCTGTATCGAAGGCTGTGTCTGTGATGTTGGATTTGTTCTGAGTAACAGTGAGTGTGTTCCAATGGAGCAATGTGGCTGTGCATATCAAGACCAATACTATAACCTGGGCCAAGTCTTTTACCCCAAAGACAAGTGCAGCCAGAGGTGTGTCTGTGAGGAGCAAGGAAAAGTCACATGCAAGGACAGTTTCTCCTGCGGTCTTAATGAGCAATGTATCATCCGTGATGGGGTTCAAGCCTGCTATCCTGATGGCAAAGGATCATGCTCCGTCTTAGGTTCTGGGACCTACCACTCATATGATGGAAACCAAATCACTGTGCTGGGGGACTGTGTGTACAAACTGGTGGAAACAGTTCAGACTGCAAACCAGAAGATGATGCCTTTGAGTGTGACAGTGCAGCAAGTGTCTTCTGCTGTAGTGGTCACAAGAAGAATCAACATAGCTATAGCCCAATATAGGATTGCCATGATTCCTGGACTTGTGTGGGAAATAAGGGTAATTTGTTTAAATGCATCAATATTTATAGACTCTGACATTATGAAACAAGTCCAGACAGTATTTGTCTTTGAATCTTGGAAGCATGGTACAAATCATCCAATTTTAATTGCATTTCTTTTATTGGCAGGTTGACGAGGTTAAAGCTATTCTCCCAGTAACACTTGAACAAGGTCTGGTAAAGGTATATCAAAGCAGTGCCTTTATTATTTTGGAAACCTCCTTCGGACTAAAGGTGACTTATGACACTGTGTCCATGGCCACAGTTGAAATTCCATCCACTTACAAAAACGCTGTCCAGGGTTTGTGTGGTAATTATAATGATAACAAAGCAGATGACTTCCTAATGCCAGATGGTAATCAGGCTTCCTCTGCTGAGAAATTTATGGAAGCTTGGCTGGTGATTCAGGAAGGAATGACCTGTCATACAGGGTGTCCACCAGGCTCCACATGCTCACAGCCTCAACCAGGAGGTCAAACAGGCAATTACTGCAACATCCTAACATTGGCGAAAGGTCCATTTGCTAATTGTTATTCCAGAGTTCCACCTTCACCATTCTATGACACATGTTTAAAGGATGTTGCATCACAACCGAAGGACAACACACTTGTTTGCCGCCACATCCAAAACTATGTGGTTCATTGTCAGCAAGCTGGTATCTCTGTGAGCAGCTGGAGGAATGCAACCTTCTGTCGTAAGTGACTGTATAGTATGCAATATGAGCTATTATTTGATTCATTGGGTTCAGAAGCATTGATGCTTAACAACACCAGTGACACATTTGACATTGAATTTAGATATTCTACCCATGTCCATGTGAATTTCCTCCTACATATGCTGACAGGTGAATTTGTGTCCTAAAATTTCCCCTATCTGTACTGTATATCAGTGTGTAAATTTGTGTGCAATGTGCCATATGATAGCCAGATGTCCCAGCCATGCTGTATTCTTGCTTCAGGCCCTGTGTTTTTGGGATCCACAATGACCCAGACTATTTTAAATCATTTACTGAAAATGAAGGAATTAAGAAGTTGATAATAATTTGAACATTTCTTTCATTTCATCTTTTTCCAGCAATGACCTGTCCTGTAAAGCATCACTATGAGTTATGTGCAGACACCTGCACGTCAACTTGTGCCAGCCTTACCCTTGCACTCAGTTGTCCAGTGTGTCTTGAAGGCTGCCAATGTGATGAAGGTTTCGTCTTTGATGGAGGCGACTGTAAGCTGGTAGATGATTGTGGTTGTTTGGTGGATGGAACATATTACAAGGTGAATTGCTTTTCAGTCAGTTCTAATATATTTTTATGCTAACCTGGTATCTGCCATACAAAACAGTCAAATATTTTAAATATTCATTTATGCAGTCTGGAGAATCAGTAATCCGAGGAGATTGTATAGAAACCTGCACTTGTAAAGCTGGACAGTTCTCATGTCGCTCCATGAACTGTGAAAAAGATAAGATCTGCATAAAGAAGGACGGCATTCCAACATGCATGTATGGTCGGTAAATGCAGTTGAATTTTTTTTAAGGACAAATTAAATCATCATTAAATGTAAAACGCCTAAATTCTACGATTTGTCTTTCAGTTCCTGTTTCACCACCACCACCTCCGATAGATCCCTGTGACTCTGTTAAATGCGGTTGGAGAGAGGAGTGCAGGAAGGGTGTTTGTGTCCGTGTTGACACAGCAACATGTTGGGCTCTTGGTGATCCCCACTACTTAACATTTGATGGGATAAGATATGATTTCCAGGGCACCTGTACCTACACCATGACCACTACGATAAAAACTGAGAATGGACGAGTCCCCTTCACGATTTTGGCAAAGAACAATAACAGAGGGAGTAATTTGGTGGCCTATGTGAGGACAGTATCAGTCAATGTGTACAATCATACAATAGTTGCCAGCAAGCAAGTGGGTGTAGTTGAGGTAAGTTGAGAAAATATACAAATGCAGAGCCTGTTAACAAAAGAAAAAGTCTAGAAAACATCAGGTTTCATGTGTGCCTTTTTCAGGTTGATGGTGAAATCACTCATTTGCCTGTACATCTAGCTGAAGGAAAGATAGAAGTGGTGCAAAGTGGTTGGAATGTACTGATAACAACAGATTTTGGCTTAGAGGTGAAATATGACTGGAACATGATGCTGTACATAACTGTTCCCAGTATCTACTTTGGGTCACTTGGTGGACTTTGTGGGAACTACAATGGAGACCGGACAGATGAGCAGTCAGACAGCAAGGGAACGAAACTCTCCACTGTCCTAGAGTTTGCCAAAAGCTGGAAAGTTTCAGACAATGACTCATTCTGCCATGATGACTGTGCGGGCAAGTGCCTCCTCTGCCCACCTGAGCTTAAAGACAAATATAATAATGACATTTACTGTGGTCTTATAGTTAAAACAAATGGACCATTTGCCAACTGCCACAAGACCATTGACCCAAGTGTATACCTAGACAATTGTGCGTATGATGTGTGCATCAATAAAGGGATCAGAAGTTTTCTCTGTGATAACATGCGGACCTATGCTGAGGCTTGCATGGCAGCTGGAGTGAAAATTGATACCAACTGGAGGATGCTGTCAGAGTGCCGTAAGTCAGTTCCAATAAGAGATTGTGTTACTGGATATGTTTAACATGTTTGTGGATGCATGAATTGCTATTAAATACTGGCGTAATTTTGTTGACTTAAGATGCTGAATTAAATCTCCAAGTCTAAATGTGGCACATATTGTTTACTGCCTATTTAAAGACATTAAAGTAATCATGGCAATATTTCTTTTTTTAATATATTAACAGCACTGCAATGCCCAGAAAACAGTCACTATGAGTCTTGTGGAACTGCATGTGCTGCCTCCTGTGCAGCTCGAGATGCCCCGAGCAAATGTGAAAAGCCTTGTGTGGAAGGTTGCCAGTGTAATAGCGGTTTTGTCCTCAGTGGAGACAAATGTGTGCCACTAGCACAATGTGGCTGTACCTATGAAAACCGTTATTACCCTCCTGCTGAGGCCTTTTGGGGTGACCAGACATGCACAAAGAAATGCTCCTGCAAATCAGGACAGGTCACTTGTACTCCCACAAATTGCAAGGCATCCGAAGTGTGTCAAATCCAGAATGGTGTGAGAGATTGCTACCCATTATCCTACAAGCACTGTGTGGGCAGTGGAGATCCCCACTATTTAACCTTCGATGGGAGGCGCTTTGATTTCCAGGGCACTTGCACATATTACCTTGCTAAAGTAGTCGACACATCTGACACCTCACTGGTGCCCTTTGAA
>JAAGKR010003981.1:32714-44664 GCA_011419295.1 Clarias macrocephalus | reverse complement strand
AAATTCCACAAAAGTTTGGCTATTTGGTTTGACCAGATTCCTGAAACTTTGCCTGTATGCTTCAGGCACACGCTCATAAGCACGCAGAACTGCAGCTTAAACCAAGTCATAATCAAGACTCCGTTCCAAGGAAAGGGCAGAGCATGCTTCTTGTGCTTTCCCTGTTAATTTACACTGCAGTAACAGTGTCCACAAACTTCTTGGCCAATTCAATGTGGTCGCAATTCTCTCAAAAACTGCAAAATATGAATCAACCTCCTCTTCTCTAAACAAAGGCACTAGACCCACATGTCGGCTAACATCGAAAACAGGCTGGCTTACCGGTGAGGACTGAAGTGGAGCAAGTGGTGACGCCAGGGCACTGGAGACATCAGCCCCAACGGGACTAGGGGAGACTGCTGTGGGAGAACCAAACTTTCGTGGCAGCGGCACAGGCTTCCGACTCTGAGCAGCCAGCTCAAGCTTCTTCTCCTCAGCGTCCAACTCCCTTTCCCGAATGCGCAGCAACTGAGTCTCGTACTCCTGACGTTTAATTTTCAACTCCAGCTCCTTCAGTGCCAGTTGCAAGACAGGGTCCACTGAATCGGTCGGGCGTTCAGGTCGAACGGCCCCCAATTCCTCCCCATGTCCTGCTACTGTTCTAGTGGGACCGGCCCTTGGGAGAGGTTGAGTACCAACTCCCTCAGATACTACATCCCGCTCAGGTAAGACCTGTTCAGCCACAAGTGCCTCATAGATAGTGGCCTTAACCACCTTTTTACTAGCTGATTTGGAAACCGAAATATTAAAGAAATCAGCTATGAGAAGATCATCCTTTCTACACTTATCAAATTCCTCTAAAGTAGGACAAAGAGTGAACATGGTCAAATCAAATGCAGCCATCTTGAAATGGGAAATGACAACAGCTGAAACTCTCAATATAATGCTATAATTAATAGTCTTTTTTAATAATCCTGGACGAGCCCCCACTTCTGTTACGTCCCAGTCTAGGGTTGGGCCGTACAGCAAATGATTGGTTCGGGGTTCTATTTTAAACTGTTCTGTGAATGTGGAACAAAGTGGTGTAATGTAACAAAGAACTAGACACATACGGTAATTTACAAACAAGTGAGGTTTGTATTGCTTGACCAATAGCACATGCAAATAAACACACAAACACAACACCAGGCTTAGCTTCAGGGTGGACCCAGGCCAAAATAATAAACAAAAAGGTATCTGTATTTTAGAAGCCAACTTACCTAGCAAAGAAAACACAAACAAAAATACAGATGCCTTCCCTATCTTCCTAAACCAAAAACAGTGAACAAAAATCCTTTTCCCCAAAATAATGGGCAGCCACACCCCTACTACCAGTGAGTGCACAAACATACAGTAAATTCAAACAAACAAACAAACAAACAAACAAACAAACAGTATTTACAAGGAGCCTGCAACCAAACCAAAAAGGACAAAGCAAAAATCAAAGTCAAAATGGAAGCCAAAAGTCAAAAACCAGAATACACAATCCAATATCAAATTTCACTATCACAACAAAACTCTCCAACACAACCAACACTTCGCCTACACGCGCCCCCCCGCGGCTCTCTCCGGTTTATAAATGGTTCGCTGATGATGTCATCAGTCAAAGGTCAGGCAGCTGCCGGTGTAGTGGCAGTCGGAAAACCTGGAGTGGATCCGGAGCGGCGCGTGACCTGGATACAAACCACACACACACACACACTACAAAGCACAGCAACACAGACACAGCGACCAGCATGTTGCGGGTTGTAACACACTATAAACGAACGTTACCCCAGTGCTTACGCTATAGTATCAGCTTTGCTAAGTAATAGTGTTCACACAACTTCCAGATCACTTAATATCCTGTTTGAGCACATTTAGTTCATTTGTGACAGCCGCTGTTTTGCAAAGCCAGCACTTCAGTAATCATCTGAAAGACAGAAATGATCCAATTAACATCAAGATAATTTTTTTGCCTTGTTGTGGTTTGCCTAAAATATGGAATTTACAGCTTCTGAAAGAAGGATATTTATCAGATTTCAAAATAAACGTTTCGCTATAGACAAACTTGATGAAACTGAAAGCTTTAGGGATGTCATGAATCAACAGGCAAATCCTGTAGTAGTAACTCACAGTCAGGCATAATCACTGCTATACAGTGACAGGTCAGTTACTGCAGGCTTTTTTGCATATAAACAAATATTTATGCAAACATGTGCCAGGGGGTGGAAAAATTGGCCAAGATTTATAAAAGTCTAAAAAGTGTTTGTCGCATTATTGTTAAACTGTTCACATTTACAAGAAAAATAAGAGAATATCTGTGATAAACAAATAAGATACATAATTTTCTTTGCACTCGATATTTTATCATTCATTAACACATAAGCATCCTTGCCTGTCAGGGTGTCTATATCTGAGTGTGTTATATGACACACCTTTTATGGATTACTTGCATTGTGTAATAAATAAACAAACACAGAGTGCTTTTTTTTTTCAAATGTATATTACAGTCTGTAAACTGACAACAAATGGATTTACAAAAAAATAAACCACTGCTTACACTTTTTATCATACAAATTTGCGAATACAAATGTGTCTGTAAATTAACCTCTTGGCTTTTCATTACATGCAGTAGACAATACAATTCATGCAGAAAAAACTAAGGAGTACTATAATCATAACTAAACAGGAATGTTTTCTATTAATGTCATAAGAATATAGAAAATAAATTAGAGTTATAGTGTGAAATAATATCCTCCCATAATGATTGCTTTAGACATTACAGCATGCTGAAAGTGCTTAACCTTAATGATAATCACAGAAAATCTGTTTAATACTTAATACTGTACACAGGTAGCTGCTCTCTTTCATTTAGAGAATTGTCAAATTTACCAAAAGATACATTTTAAACCATACCCTGTTAATGTCATACTTGACAATCACATAATATTAAATGCAATGAAATATTTATCTTAACTTGGAATTCACAATTTAAAAATATATATTTACAGTACACTTTTATACAGTTTGCTTGTTTCTTTAGCTGCATTATAGCTCCAGTTGGCCAGAAACCTGCATTCCTGAAGTCATCATTCTTTTTGTCTTGGTGTGAAAAACCGATCAGGATGAGATTCAAAATTTTACAATCGTGCTTCATTGACTGAGTTACTCCCAGCTGGTGATTTTCTAAAGGAAGAGAATTCATTATGCTTATTCACTTATTTGTTGAGCAGTATTGTTTTTAACTATTTAAATTGACTACAGTTATAATTAATTAATATTTCCATTGGATCATTGGATAATAACATACACAGAAACACAATAATAAAATAAAAGAATATAAGTACATAAGTATGTAGTATATACAGTATATACTGTATATATGTGTGTGGTTCCTGGAAACATATACCTACTCAAATTTGGTGAGAGGTGCTTTGTCGCACGTGACTTCTGACTGGACTCCATTTATTGTCTTAGGTATCGACTGTAGTTTTGGGATGCTACCCCTCTGTTTCTCAAGCCCATTCATGGTTCTGAATAAATGAACAAAAACAAATGAGTACTCAGGGATTTAGTGATGGCATAAGCACATGACTTATAATGGAATATGAATTACACAGCGTATATAATTGACTGCTTTCTTCAAACTCCATATCATTTCCGATTAATGGATGTTGTAACACACGGGACTCATTTGTTATTGTTTTTTAGTTACGTTATGTGTAAATATTTTTTTTAATTATCCAGGTGGATTTCTAGTAATTCTGTTTCTAGTAATTTCTTGTACACTCATACATTTGTGCATATGTTGACAAAGGTCAATCAGCCATAAATGACCAAGCACGGTCACGGCACATTGACTTTTGATTACAAAACGCATGGCTGAAAATAACAGAATGACAGCCAAAGGGTGAAAAAGAAGAACAGTTGAACCTTTGCCTACAAAAGGCACACAATAAATCTTCCTCAATTTATTTTGCGATTATCGAATATCAAGTCTAATTTGACTTAATTTTGAAATTTGTTTTGGACTGCATTTATATTTCCTGAGTCATCATTGTGAAATGACAGAGTTTGAGAATTTCCATTAAATTTCTTTGTGTAACTGGATATATCAAAATGGCAGCAACTCAACACTATTTATATGATTTTAAGCGGATCAGCTGAGCTTTTCATGACAGGCACATTAATAACGTGTCATATCAAGTTAGGTATTAAGTCACAAAGGTTAGTTTTGTGCTATGACCAATAGAGTGCAGTAGGTGAAATTGATCAGATTGTAAATTTCAGAGAAAGTTGGTTGATAAATACATTATATGCTGCTCCTTCAGCAGAACTGAGAAAGTTTTAATCGAAACACTTTTAAAGCGCTTTAATGAACACTATCCAAGCTGGTTAATCCAGATGTTATTGACAAAACATGCATTGTTTTCTGCTATAAAACCGTGATACGTAGGTATGTTATTTTTACAGCCAGCAGGAAAATCCTGGTGTCATTCAAATATTCTAAAAATAGGAATCTGAAAATTTGCATAACATAAATCACCCACACATTTCCTTGTGTTTGATAAATGAGGTCCCTAATCCATATGAATAAGACAAGACTGATAGAATACTGTAAGATCCTACACTATATACCGTTTTCTAGCTGAATTAAATGAAATAGAGACACAAATAAGGTTACAGTACTTACACAGCATTGTTAAACACACCCTCCTCCAAACTTTTACATTCAGACATGTTGGGGCCAAACAGTTTTCTGGCCAAGAAGTTGAGAATTCCACAGCGATTTGTATAGCAACACAGAGCATCGACACCCACCAGCAGAAACAGAAAGATGACCAACACTATGGCTACTACACCACCTTTACCCAGGCTGGGCTGAGCTGCAAGTGAGAAAAAAAAAAAACATATTTATTTATAGTTATCAAAAATGTTAAATTATAATTATAATTTAAATAGCATAACCCTGCATTTACACCAGCAGTCACATGACAAGACAATTTTCATTGTAGCAGATGTTCATATGAAGGTGGTGGGGGTGGGTGGATGTGGATTGATGGTACCATACGTACAATGAATAAAAACATTATTCTTGTTTAGTAGGACGAGAAATCCATATACTTGATACTGTTGAATTCTTATTCACAGCTTTTAAACCAGCCAGCAGTATTCATTTGGCTACAGCAGAAGGTTTAACCCACAACCCACTATGTCTATTATTACCTAAGCTTATTTCTATTTGGTCAAAATATGTTCAATGAGATGTCATCTTTTTTCTGCACAGATGAATGACAACTTGGATCTTGACTGGTTTATGACTTAACAAATTAATTAATAATCCTTGTTTTTAATGTATCATATGCCTTATAATCTGAACATCAGTGCTACAGGTGTGAATCCAGTATAATACTAATAAAATCAATAAATAAATGTTGTTATGTTACCTTGTGGGATGGAGAAATGGGTTTCAAACGGTTTGGAGAAGCCATTATCGTTACCAGCTATAATTTCAGCCTGGTAGTCAGAGTCATACTCAAGATTCTGCAGGTGAACAGTAGTAGAATTCACATTGATTTTTTTCTCTCTCCAGGTCTCACCATCCTTCTTCTGTTAAAATAAGATACAGATGTTCTGACAAGGCTGCTATTAAAGAAAATAAATGATGCATAATGTAAGGTGCAGATCACAGTAAAACATTTTCCCATATCAGCACAAAGTGTTTCCTTTCCCCTAATCTTCATGAGTTTGACTGATGGTCTTCAAGTTAAAAAAAAGTTAAAGTTTGTTGAATGTTATAAAGCTCTGACTTTGGAGAGTTGTGAAATATACCTCTAAGTCACTGCTTTAAGGTTTGCATAATTTAGATTCATACTAACCAATCGCCAGCGCACTATATAATATGTAACAGGAGAGCCTCCATCACTGCCCTGCTTGACTGGAATTGAATACGAGTTTCTCTCTGCCTTGCCCTGGAGTACAGACAGTTCAGGCATGTCTGGCTCACCTACACAGAGAAACAGAAGTAGAAAATTCAAGGCCTCTTGGATAAATAATTGCGAATACATTCATGAAAAATGCCAACAACATTTTACATTACATTTAACATTAGTTTTTTTAAACTATAGTTTTGCTGAACATTATGGACTAACCTAAATACCAGCCTTTTTATTATGTAAAATATTATTACTTCTTCAGTAAATAAGATGAAGGCTTAGGTTAGCAAATTTCTTAAGTGTACCAAAGGTTGAACATTATCAGAATGATTATGTACACTACAGAGTAATATAGTTGATAATTTCTTTCTTTTGTCCCTTTATTTCAGTGGTCAGACTTGCCTGGCAGACCATTTCTCATTTTCAGGAACAGTTTAGCATCAGATTTGAATCTATCATTTCTTAAATATGATAAATAATATATAAAAAAACATAAATATATGTATAAAATAATACATAATTTAAAATATATTCATATATTATAATGCCTTTAAACCATAACAGTGTACGTAACATAGTTGACAGTCAGTTAATACTCAATGACAATGAGTCATATTTGACTGATAATATTTAATGACATGTAAATAATCATAATAAAATTGGTATTGACTTAAAAAATTTTTTATTACACTACAAAGTAACGTCGTTGACAGAACTTATGCAGTATGTAAACTTTAGATTTTTTTTTTTAATAGTTGTTGTTAAATATTTTTAGTCACCATTCTGATGTGGACATGGCAAAAATGGGGGGGGGGGGGGGAATGGCAACATTATGACAAATAAGTTAAGCATAGGATGCACATAGTGTTTATGCAATATGGAGGTGGAATATGATTTTTTAAGGAATATTTTGAATAAATATAGTCATCATCAGCAGACATAGACTGTACCCCAAATTACAGAATGACTCATGTATGACTCCAGTGATACCAGACAAAAAAAAACTAATAAACTTGTAAAAATACAGTAACCACTGACTACACATAACTATCAATGACACAGTAACTGATTGGTCTATTTTCATTTAATGCTGACTCACCTTCTATGATAATGGCAATAAAGCAATAGGGATGACATCATCAGACACAGGTCACGATGGCAGGGTGAATGATAATCAGATGGAGCGTGATGTCAAGTAGGAGTCAGGTTAGAGATCAGTTAGAAAGAGGAACACCAGAATGAATAATGAGAAATGGGTTCATGAAACTCATTAAATAGATGACATGACTTTCTCATTTAAAATTCAACATCAAAAGCATGAGCATGAGTGGGAATGCAAGATTTGAAACAATGACATGTAAATTGTTCAAGATTTTCTCAAGTTACACTGGATTAATATATATATATATATATATATATATATATATATATATATATATATATTATTATTATTATTATTATTGTTATTCTTATTATTATTATTATATTACTACACTCTGTTCAATCTAGAGCACCTCAGAGTTCCTTAGTTGTTTATCTGAGATATTTACTGTATATGCAACTGTACAATTGAGTAACAATCCAAAAACCCATTTGAACTTTTTTGAGTACACTAGGAATCCATTTTATGCCAAAGCCATGGGTTCGCAGTTAAGCCAAAATGGGAAAAGGAGGTTTAATGAGTGGTGCTGATACTCACGTCTGGCCAGAGTGTGGATCGTTTTTTCATCAGAAAAGTTTCCAAGAAAATGCTTGTTTTTAGCAGCAAAACGGACAAAGTATTCTGTGTACGGAGCCAGAGACGTGACCTCCAGCTGACCTACGGATTTTTAAAATCATCAAAAAGTGTCTTAGACCTTGGATAGACAATTGATTGTTAGAGCATGATACTGTATAAAACCTAATAAAAAATTGCTAATTTAACCAAACTTATTTATATTAATGCAGCAATTACAACTAGGAACATTTATGCAGTATAATGTTTGTAATAAACTCGATGTTCTCATTCATAAATTAAAAAAAATAAAACTTTGTCTTATGGTTTTCATTATCTCAGGCCCATGTAATATTTGGCAGACCCAGAGGCAGGAAAAACCACATAGTCATCACATCACTTCTGAATACACTTTCGCTGAGTAAATATGTTGTGACTGTTGCCTCTGAATGGTCCATAATAATTGTCACTTGTTATATACTCAAGAACCAAAGATATGTAGATTTAGAAAATTACCAGGAAAAGTGATTAAAGTCTCTTTCCAGGCATCAGTTGAGTTTTCTCTCCACTGGATGACGTATTGAACAATGGGAGAACCCCCATTCAGGCCAGATTCCTGCAGGATGATTTTGAAAGCTGCAGGTCCAGGTGACACAGAAAATGAAGCTGGTACTCCTGGAGAAGCTAAAGGCAAGATAGGAGGAGACAGTGAAATATTACTGATGTCATGACTGAAGGACAAAACTGTTAAAAATATTTTTCGTGAGAATATTTTTTAAAATGTTTTGTTTACAGACTAAAGAAATATGACAATACACTTATATTTAAAATCTTTTATTTTATTTTATTTATTATTATTATTATTTTTTTTTTTTTATGGGGCCCTTGCGAAACAGTTCCATTGCGAAACAGGAACTCTTTACAGAAGTGTTATTATTGTACATAAAATTTATTCTGTTTGCTCTTACTGATTAGAGTGATGTCCTGTGTGTTTCTGCCTGCCTCGTTGGTGGCTTCGCAGGAATACACACCACCATCAGAAGGCAACACATTCTCAATCTGAAGCTGTGGTCCCGTGACAGCCACCCGACTTGAAGAGGCCTTTATTATGAACATATACACAAAATGTGATATTACGATTTATCAGGGTAAAGTAAATTACCTGATTTCTAGTAAAATATGATACATTTCAAAAAACAAAACACCTCACTGCAAAATATGAGCTGTCTATTACCATGGCACTCTTCTGGCTCTTGTTTATCCACTGAATGGTGGGTGTAGGATGTCCGGTGGCATTGCAGAGGATAGATGCTGAGTCCCCGGGCTTCACGACCATCTCACTTTGGCTTAGGATGACCAGTGGAACTTCTGAAAACGGCAACGTTTAAATCAAACTTAACATACTGTCCAAAACACACAATACCTGCTTAAATTCAGGTGGTAAAATAATGCAACATATAAAGAAATAATTCATATAAAGAAATTTTAGATAATTATTTGCTTTCAGCTTTAAGGCAACCATTTAAGCAAAAACCACATATGTGTGGAATGGACAGGTGTCCATATACTTTTGGCCTTATGGTGTATCTCAGTATCAAAATTATCTGGTTATGCCCTTGCTTCTTATGGAAATTTGGACTTTTTTGTGGGGAAAAAAAACAAACAAAAAAACAAACAAAAATATATATACACACACACACACACACACACACACACTGTATATATACTGTATATATAAATCAAATGTCACACAGGCCTCACCTATGACATCAAGTGTGAATGATGCATTGCCCCGTCCGATTTTATTGGCAGTGGTACAAACGTATTTTCCAAAGTCACTTCTGGCCACACCTGGAATGATGAGCTTACTCTTGTCTGAGTTGTATATGTAGCGAGAAGCATCTGATGCCTGAGGCCTGATCGGGGTGTCAAAAGAAATAACACGGGTCTAATAAGAATGCTGCATTTCAATATTTCTTGGTGAAGTTTTTTCTTCCTTAATGGACTACGGGGCTACACGCCAAGTTAAGTACATACTGTAACAATGTCAAATCAGACCATGGTGTAGTAGTAATACTTATAATACCAAATTAATCTTTAACACATAATCACATTTCTGAGGCATTAATGTTACAGTAGATATTCAATACAACAACATATAAAATGTAGGCATTTATGAATGAAAGAACAATTGTCGTACTCTGTTATACTGCTGTTTTCTAAAGAGTGTTACTGTATGTTCACTCTTATTGATTAGGAATTTTAATAGATTTTCTATGACAACAGCTCTGAACATAGCTCAGGCTTAAAAGAACTAACAAAAATAATCATCTTTGGTGTAATAAAATTAATACTGCTTCACAACATCTTGTTTTGATTATTTTGCCCCATTGTGATCTACCCCTTACTTAAATGTACTTACGTTTCCCAGGTAATATTCGGATGGGGTGCTCCGTTAACCAAGCAGATTAAAGTGACGTTTTTGTTTGGTCCAGCCACAACCTTTGTCCTTTCACCACGAACTATGACAGTTGGTGGAACTAGCGAATCAAGAATGGTCATTTTTTATTAACAATATTGAAAATCTTTACCCATTATTTAACTAATTGACTTTTTTACTGCATATTTTCTCATGGCTTACCGTTTACAACAACAGAGATGTCTAGTGTCTCAGTTTTTGGCCGTCCCTTAATTCTTCCCTCACAGATGAAGATTCCGTGATGTTCCCTCTGAATGTTTGTAATCCTCAATGACCCATTTGATAGCACACTGAGATTACTTGTGTCTGCAGACAAAAACGAAATAGAGAAATGAACACTAGCTTTATAGCAAAAAGTATCATGCAAATCGATGAGAAACTGATTATTCCCAATATCCACATTAATGAAAAAAATTTTAACAATACAACAACAAACCAAAAGTCCGTATTAAGAGTCCTACCATTGTTTAACACACGCAAACCATTCCAATACCAGTTGGTTTCCACTTCTGGCTTCCCGCTGACCACGCATGGAATGTCCACCGTCTGGTTCACTAGAAACTCATGGTATGTCTTAGTTGAACCAAAGCTTATTGGCTCTAAAAAGAGAGAACAAAAAATCAAATATTTGTTTACACCTTACTTAAAGTGTACCTACAGTACCAACCCAGGACCTTTCCGGCTATTGTGTAGAGCTTTGCTGGAGAATATGTCAAGATTTGTAGTGTGACATTAGAATTTCTAACTTTGCAAGATAACTTTTCAGTGTAACTTATTGAAAAGTAAAGAACAGCAGTCATACTACTAAACTCCAGACCTGAGGAGGTCTTCTCTTTGTTTTTTCCAAAGTAACACATGTTAATCATTATGGGTTGATGGATCAAGATAAGATTTCCTTTATCCTTATCTTGGAGCATATTAGTTTGTTTATGCCAAGAACGCATTCATAATCATTTAAGAAGTAATAGAAGCTTATAAAGAGCTAAATACTTAAAGCACTATAAATGAAAATCTAATAACCACTTTATTATGAAATGATTGAAATATGTTCTTTGACTGGAAAACAGCCTTGGTGAATATTTAATGTATGAATTTGAATTTTGAATGCAAAACATCAACTTAAAGCAATGAAGATTTATGTGTTGTTATTAAAGACAAGCTGTCAGAGTTAAGGTTAAAAAACTACAGCTTTCTGCCTTTTATGTAAATGCAAAGCACATGTATTGTATTGTATGTTAGTACATTAACTGTATACAGTATATGTAATATAAATTTTATGATTCCAACATAAGATCTAATCATATAACATATGAGATGCCTTACCAAAGACATATATGTCAACGGAGTCTTCCAATTCTTGACCATCAAAATCGCAAGTGCACGTGTACTTTCCACTGTCTGATATCTTGACATTCTTTAAAGTCAGCCTACTCTTTTCTTCATCGCTCTCAATATTCTCTTCCACTTCTTCATCGTCTTTATGCCATGTGAATGTTGTAGATTTACTAGCTGCAGATAAAATAAATATTATGCATGAACTAATATAATTAAAACAGAATTGAATAATCCCACATCCATTTCATTCAGCTACTGATATGGTTATTATAACAAGGTTTTACATATAAGACCAAAAATTTATATTACATGCAGTAGACTCAAAGAAACTGTGTTTGATGAGGTCAGATTCAGACCTTTACATCCATTGCTAAAAATATGTTTTTCTTATATGGCAATTTCTCCTTCAGTTTTTAATTATTTTGTTTTGAAACAATGAATGAAACAACCATGAAATTTTTATTTGGTATTTGTGAAAAAAAAAAA
>JAAGKR010003981.1:1122-31762 GCA_011419295.1 Clarias macrocephalus | reverse complement strand
GGCTATTGTGTAGAGCTTTGCTGGAGAATATGTCAAGATTTGTAGTGTGACATTAGAATTTCTAACTTTGCAAGATAACTTTTCAGTGTAACTTATTGAAAAGTAAAGAACAGCAGTCATACTACTAAACTCCAGACCTGAGGAGGTCTTCTCTTTGTTTTTTCCAAAGTAACACATGTTAATCATTATGGGTTGATGGATCAAGATAAGATTTCCTTTATCCTTATCTTGGAGCATATTAGTTTGTTTATGCCAAGAACGCATTCATAATCATTTAAGAAGTAATAGAAGCTTATAAAGAGCTAAATACTTAAAGCACTATAAATGAAAATCTAATAACCACTTTATTATGAAATGATTGAAATATGTTCTTTGACTGGAAAACAGCCTTGGTGAATATTTAATGTATGAATTTGAATTTTGAATGCAAAACATCAACTTAAAGCAATGAAGATTTATGTGTTGTTATTAAAGACAAGCTGTCAGAGTTAAGGTTAAAAAACTACAGCTTTCTGCCTTTTATGTAAATGCAAAGCACATGTATTGTATTGTATGTTAGTACATTAACTGTATACAGTATATGTAATATAAATTTTATGATTCCAACATAAGATCTAATCATATAACATATGAGATGCCTTACCAAAGACATATATGTCAACGGAGTCTTCCAATTCTTGACCATCAAAATCGCAAGTGCACGTGTACTTTCCACTGTCTGATATCTTGACATTCTTTAAAGTCAGCCTACTCTTTTCTTCATCGCTCTCAATATTCTCTTCCACTTCTTCATCGTCTTTATGCCATGTGAATGTTGTAGATTTACTAGCTGCAGATAAAATAAATATTATGCATGAACTAATATAATTAAAACAGAATTGAATAATCCCACATCCATTTCATTCAGCTACTGATATGGTTATTATAACAAGGTTTTACATATAAGACCAAAAATTTATATTACATGCAGTAGACTCAAAGAAACTGTGTTTGATGAGGTCAGATTCAGACCTTTACATCCATTGCTAAAAATATGTTTTTCTTATATGGCAATTTCTCCTTCAGTTTTTAATTATTTTGTTTTGAAACAATGAATGAAACAACCATGAAATTTTTATTTGGTATTTGTGAAAAAAAAAAAAGTTTCATATTGTTGGCATATGACAAGTTTTATTATAGATTCCATTTAGTTGCCCTACTCTAGTACCTAAATAAAACATTAATCAAATAAAAAAATAAAACACTTTGGGATGTGCTGTTTTATATTAAAAACTTCCACCTCATTTAGACCACATCACTGCACCAAACAATACGATGTGACTTTCAACCTTATACAGTAAAAACTTGCCTATGAATACAACTTTTTTTTTTAAAGATTTGCTTATTTATTAAAAAGGTATTTAAGATGCATCAATTACATTATAGCATCTATAAACAAGCCTTCCTTTACTGTCTTTTTTTATGGTTATTTCCCTTAGAAACCAAGAAAAGTATGGCTTTGAAAAGCTAAACGTCACTGCTTACACTGCAGGCTCGTTCCATAAAAATCACGATTCTTTTTTCCTTTTTTAAAATCTTTTCTTTTACCTACAGTATATATATATATATATATAATTTTACAGCAGGTTTTTTTATACTGTAAAAAATATTATATTCTCATATTCCTATTTCATATTTCATATTCCTTATTTGAATATTTTCTTTTCATACTCTATTTTTCTTTTATTATTATATTCTTATTTCATATTCTTTAGTTAGATTTCTTTGATTTTTTTAGGTCGTGAGTGGTTGTTTAAATATTTCACTGCATATCATATATGATATTGTATTTCACCAAAGACTATTTAATAGATTTGGAAATTTAATTGATATATTTATTTAATTTTTATTTTTTATTTTAATACAACAATTATCTGATTGTCCTATTTTCCTGCGGACACTAAAGAAGGCACCAACTGTAAGGACTGTAAAGAACCAGCCTAGGAACTATTTAGAAGCAATATTTGAAATGCTTATCTTAGTTAGAGTTATCTATATTCCTAATTACTATAGTTCAGAATATTGACATACTACAAATAGATTTTATTTCTTAGAACAATCTTTTTAATGGTCTGGTCAGTATATGGCTGTTGATCTTGATCACCAACAGACTAGGAGTGTTTTCCTTTTGAGGCTACATTTTACAGATTTAAAGTTTAGTGGATAATCTAATTTCATAATGTGTATGAAAATGAACAGTTAGGGACTAATATATTGCTTTAATACAGCTTGTGGAACACCTCATACAGTTTTTCATCCAAACTGAAATAATACACATCAGTTTGTCTTAACATGCTAAAAGACAACATGGTGCAAATACAAACTGACCTTTGCAAAACAGCACCTCTGTACTTCCCACAGGAATATCTTTACTTCTGACAATGAGATCCACCTTGGGGGGTTCTTTTTTAGCATCTGTTGAAATAAATGTTTCTTAGTAACCACTTTTGGATATCATGACTTCCAAAAAAGTAAAGAAAAAAAATTACATGCTTAATGAAAATAAAGAAAGTGCATATGACCTAGTATATCTCTAGTAAGACTAAAATTAGTTGATAAGATATTATGAGCGGTGACTTGGAAAGAAGTCAATAGCTATTTGTAGGCAAGGATTTCCTTTCCACTGTCTATTTGTAGTAAAGGACTTCCTTTTTAGGTCACAATTTCTTCCTGTACAGAGAAACTCAAAAGGCCAAGAATGTTAAATCTTTTATTATTAGTGCCAGGTAAAATTCCCAGTGTTGAGTAAACGCTTTCAAAGATGATCTCAATTTAAGTTGGCTCACATAAACACTTCTAGGTGTAAACACTGTGTGTATTTACAATTTGCGTTTTACACGGTCTATAATACAGTATGTTCATTTATTATGATTAACCGATTTGTATTATTTTCATGTATTATATAATAATAATAATAATAATAATAATAATAATATGTTCAGCAATTTGTGTTTGCAAAAAAATCTGAAATTATTCAAACCAATTTCCATAAAATGTTTTAAACAAAATGTTTAGAATTTACCTAAAACAAAATTCATTGTTTTAGGTAAATTCTAAATGTTTATTTACTGTGACAAAATAAGATGCATGTGGTAATTTAGTCTTAAGCTGTTTATCAAAAATGCAAAAAACGCAAAAAAAAAAAAAAAAAAGCCAAGCCCGACACTTACCTGTCAATATCAGCAAAAAGTAGAAAAAGCCAAAGAGTGTGAGTGTGACCGCGGACGTGGCCATGGTTCTCTCCAGCAGCTGTAAAACGCGCTGCAAAATCCAAAATCATCTTCCATGGCGACTCGCTTTATACTCTGCGACAAGACTTGAGACGGAGACACACCGGAAAGTCACTATCTTTGAAATCTTCACTGACCTTTGCAAGCCCTGATGCTTTACTAAAAGTCTCCGCCGACAAGGAGGATGAAAAAAAAAAAGAAAGAAAAAAGTGCCCTACCCTGACAGGCGCCGGAGCTGCTGCCTCTGTCCTCCTGACTGCGCCGGATGGCACGAGGACAGAATCCTCCTGAGACCTCATGAAAAACGTAATGCATCGCAGTGCAGCTTATTACAAAGACCAGACATGAAACACTGCCAAAAATGGTATCCTAGCAAGTCCAAATATTTTTAATATGTGCAAAGATATTTAAAATTTCAGATTATGATATTGCATGAATACATTTTAATAGAGATTAATTAAATATAAGAGCGTTTAGATAAAAAAAAAAAAATGATTTCACTCATCTCCACCTCAAATGCACTTGGTATATTTTGTTTCTTTCTAGAAATTCAAGTGTACAGAAGTATCTGCGTTTAGAATGGACAAAGAAACTTGCTATTAGTAAAATGTTTAAATTTACTGATCAAATATTTGGTTTATTACAAAAAAAAAAAAAAAAGAGGAAAGGAAATGTTTAAATCTAACTAAAGTACCGCACTTTTTAATTCAATGGCTGCTGTGAAGCCATTTATTTTCTACATTCCAGAACAATACTGGACATTTTAAAATTACTCAAAATAATACATATGGAAGTATTTAGTTAAGTAACAACAACAAAACAATCAGCTGTTATTTTAAGACACAAAGGTCAGCTGTTCTGGAACAGTTCTTACAAGAACAGTATCGTCAAGTGGATTTGCAAAACCCATCAAGTACTGTGATGAAACGGACTCTCATGAAGCAAGACCAAAAACTTACCTCTGCTGCAGAGGAGAACTTCATTTAGAGTTACCAGCCTCAGAAATCACCACTTAACAAACGGCACCTCCGATTAGAGCCTTTATGAAGGATTTACAGAGCATAAGTAGCAGATACATCTCAATATCAACTGTTTGAAAGAGATTATTGCATATTTTGGATTTCTTCCGCATTTTTTTTTTACAATATAGAAAGAAATAACAACCAAGAAAGCATGTGGAATTAAAAAGTATGTCCAAACATTTGACTGATACTATATTTAAAACTTTTCTGCAGTGAAGATGACTACACTATAATATATGGCCAAAAATTTGTGCTCACCCAAGCATTACTTCAAAATGTGATTCTTCCCCCAAATTGTGCCACAAAATTAAAGCACACAATTGTATAAAAGGTCTTTGTATGCCATATTCTGTTCACTAGATCTAAGAGGACCAAACCTGTTCCACCTTGACAAAACCCCATGTGCACAAAGCAGGCTCAATGGAGAGATGTTCTGCCAAGGTTCAATTTGAAGATCTTGAGCGTCCTGCATGAAGCCCTGATCTCGACCCTACCAAAAAAATTTGACTTAAATGCTGACTGTGACCCAGGCATCCTCTCTCAACATCATTGCCTGACCTCAGTAATATGCTTCTGCCTGAATTGACACAAATCCCCAGAGCCATGCTACAACTTCTAGTAAAAAGCCCTCCCAGAAGAGCGGAGGTTATTATAACAGTTAAAAATGATTGAATAGTAGAATAGATTGAGTAGAATATAGTCTATTTTCCTACCAGTTTGTTTGGGGGTGTGTATATATACTGTGTATATACAGTACAGGCCAAAAGTTTGGACACACCTTCTCATTCAAAGAACTTTCTTTATTTTCATGACATCAAAACTATGAATTAACACGTGTGGAATTATGTACATAACAAAAAAGTGTGAAACAACTGAAAATATGTTATATATCTATAGCCACCTTTTGCTTTGATTACTGCTTTTCACACTCTTGGCATTTTCTTGATGAGCTTCAAGAGGTAGTCACCTGAAATGGTTTTCACATCACGGGTGTGCCCTGTCAGGGATTTCTTGTCTTATAAATGGGTTTGGGACCATCAGTCATGTTGTGCAGAAGTCAGGTGGATACACAGCTGATAGTCCTACTGAATAGACTGTTAGAATTTGTATTATGGCAAGAAAAAATCAGCTAAATAAAGAAAAACGAGTGGTCATCATTACTTTAAGAAATGAAGGTCAGTCAGTCTGAAAAATTGGGAAAACTTTGAAAGTGTCCCCAAGTGCAGTCACAAAAACCATCAAGCGCTACAAAGAAACTGGCTCACATGCGGACCGCCCCAGGAAAGGAAGAACAAGAATCGCCTCTGCTGCGGAGGATAAGTTCATCCGAGTCACCAGCCTCAGAAATCGCAGGTTAACAGCAGCTCAGATCAGAGAGCAGGTCAATGCCACACAGAGTTCTAGCAGCAGACACGTCTCTAGAACAACTGTTAAGAGGAGACTGTGTGAATCAGGCCTTCATGGTAGAATATCTGCTAGGAAACCACTGCTAAGGACAGGCAACAAGCAGAAGAGACGCGTTTGGGCTAAAGAACACAATAAAGAAAACTCTTTGAATGAGAAGGTGTGTCCAAACTTTTGGTCTGTACTGTATATATATATAAACAGAAAATTAGGTGAAATTAAATGTTAGAGATAATTTGCATAAATCACCTCTAGTTTCTCTCAGTTTTCTCAGCTCACAGCACATCTGATTTTACTAATTAGCTAATTAACAGCGTTTTCCAAATTGAAGTGGGTGTGGTTGACCAGGGAAAACAGTAAAATGTGAAGAGTAGGGGGGGGGGGGGGGCTTAGTTTAGTCACTGGCTTAGTTTTCAGTTTGAGAAGATTTCTAGTGACCTATTTGATAGATTGTAAGCACAATTCAAACTATTTTAGATTACAGTGCAATGAAGTAATTTTACATAACCTGTTTTCACAAAAAAATCCAGAAATAAATATAACAAAACAATAATAATAATCATCATCATCATCATCATAATCATAATAATCATAATAAGCCTCACACTTCGACCAGGGTCGAGGATTCTATTTCCAACTCGGATCAGTGTGCGTGAAGTTTGCATGTTGTCAATGTGTTTGGTGGGTTTACTTCCAATCTCTGAATTTACAAATTGGCCATAGTGTGTGAGCGAGTGTGTGTGTGTGTGTGTGTGTGTGTGTGTGTGTGTGCGTGCTTGGGTTTACCCTGACTACCGCCCTGAGTCCCCTGGGATAGGCTCCAGGCTCCCTCTGAGCCTGTATGGGAATAGCCCCATCACAGGAATTACATTACAAAATTACTCATATTACATAGAAGAAGTCACCAAATTACTAATTTACAACATATTTCTGTTTAAAATTTATATTACATTTATTCTTACATAAACGCTAAGGGTTTGATCCTGGCCTTGGATTACTGTGTGTGAATTTTTGCACATTCTCCAGATGTCTCCATGGGTTTCCTCTGAGTTCCCAGATTTCCTCATACCAGGCAAAAAAGCATGTTAATTGATGGACTGGGTATGCTTAACTGCTCTTTGGTGTCAGCATGGTGCAGTGCCATAGACTGGTGTCACATTCAGGGGTGACGCCAACTCACATGCTGAGTTCCCTGGGTAGACGCAGGCTCCACCATGACCTTGACTAGAATAAAGCATAACTAAAGATAAATGATTCAATGAGACTGACTTACATGAAAAATATATAAGCTAAATACTGTGTGAGCTGGCAGGGAAGGAAATGAAAGAAGGCCAAGGATTCATTTGAATAGCTCTAATAAAATGTTCTTTTAATAATTTTGTTTTCTTGTACTGTTACATAATAGGATGTCTATAATAGGCGACGGCTCCACTACAGTCATAATGATGTGCCTCTACTACGCAACTGTATAAATTTATATTCTCCTGTGCACAAATACTTATGCATATCTAGTCACGTACGGTAGTAAAAGGCAGGATAGGATTTTAGTAAACAGCCCATGGGTTATTTTTAAGATTTCCAATTGTTTCACTTACGTTCACTGGCTGAGAACAATAACCGATGAGTTGCGTGTCAAACACAATATGTTATTGTGCGCATCCTCATGGGGGCCAAGTAAGCATTTGTGTACAAACCTGGCACATGTTCATAAAGGACGGTATTCTACGCACAATGGGTTCTAAAATGCTAAAATTACTGTTTAAACTTTTATCTCTCATGATAACACTCAGTTCTTAGTTGCATAATCAATATTTGTATTATGATTTATTTTTTGTTGTGATTGTCCTAGATCTAACATATTATCAAGGTATCATTTTATTGTACCACACTATATATATACTGCAGCAGTCACAAGAATCTTATTAGTACTTTTAACAGAAATGTTATTTTTAACATTTCATACTGTAAATGTCAAGGTGCAGAGCAGAAACATATCTAAAGACCAATACAAACTATGCCTTTAAAGAGTCATTTGAGACTCTGCTTAGTTAATTCTGCATAGTTTTATTTATTTTGCATGCTTTTGGACTGTGGGAGGAAACCCACCAAGAACTGGGAGAACATGCACACACACAGATCTGAGGCAGGGACCAAACCCTCGAACCTGGAGATGTGAGGCCACAGTGCTAACCACTACACCAGCATGCTGTCTGCAAAAACATATTATGGGTAAAAGGAAGTTTTTTTCTGTTAGGCAGAATGATGTATGCCGTATCGGAGCATGCTCGCAAAAGTCAATTTATTGCAGTGGTAAGACAAAGAGCACTACTGAATTGAGACAAACATTTGAGTCTAATTGTTCAAGATTACGGTGAAAACATTTTGTGCACTCAAACAGGCATGTCTAAAACTGAAGCTCCAATTAAGGAAATCACTGCGTACTTCAAGCATTATAATGAAAGGAATGAAAGTGATCTTAGCAACATCAACCAAAAATAAATGGTTAAAGATTAGAAACACATCAATTGCTCTTTTTCCAGTCTATCCAATTTCAGTGTGTCTGTGAAATGTTTAGTCTCAGATTCCGGTTCTCAGCTGACAGGAGTAAAACCCGGATTGGGATTTAAATCCACTCTGAGCAAGCCAGAGGCAATTATGGCAAGCAAAAACTACTTTAGACAACATGAGGAAGAAACAGTGAAAGGAACCATGGAAAGTGGCATACTGCGAATAAATGCCCTGGGATGAGTATAGACAGTGCTTAAGATTCAATCAGCAGTTCTTAACTACTAAGTATTACAAATAGAACATTATAGGTAATAATGCAGAACGTGATGTACTGTATATTGGATGAGTGAATTCCTGAACAATACACTTTGCCAAGAGTAATTGCAACGTTTGCAGTGGTGTTCTGAGAGCTTGTCAAGCTCAGTTGAAAGTGTGAAAAAAAAAAAAACACTTCCATGCCACATTGCAATAATTATTCACTCTGTGCGCGTCTTATGGACCACACCAATGTACTGATGACATTCATTAATTAATTTTCGATGCTGCTTATCCTCTAAAGGGTCACAGAAAGCCTAAAAGAGTCACAGACTGCAAACTAGCTTAATCCAGATGTCTTTGGACTGTGGGAGGAAACCAGAGCACCTGGAAGAAACCGACCAATCACAGAAAGAACAGGCAAACAGATTTAATGTGGGAACCGAACCCTCAGCCCTGGAGGTGCGAACCCACAGTGCAAACCATTATGCCCCCATGTTGCCTTTAAAAACATATTATGGGCAAAGTTGGTTTAGTTAGGTAGACTCATGTATGCTGTACCTGAGCACACCCACAAAAGTTATTTTACTCCAGTGGTAAGGCAAAGCACTATGAATTTGAGACAAACATTTGAGTCTAACTGAAGTAGTTCAAGATTCCAGTAAACACATCATGTTTTCTTCAGAAGCTCCGTTTAAGAAAATCACTACCTCATTTTGCCTAAATTGTGTCTACATTTTGCACTGTACATTCCCCAGGAGGAAGACTTTTTATTTTATCCATTCTTTTTAACATTATCTAATAGCGCCACTGGGAAATCATCTGTCGAGTCAATTTATTTCATTTCACAACTCCAGACCAGGAATAGCGGGATTACATCAAACTGCGCTGCACTTTGTATAAACAGAATCACATCTGTGCTGTGTTAAACGTTCTGTTTTTAATCTCGTTCTCAGGTGAATAAGTCTTACAGTCATACAGTATATTGTCTTTCTAAATTAAATAATTTAAAATTTGTATACGTTTTTATTTGCTACTTTTTTTTTTTTTTTAACCAAAGTCCTTCGAAAACAACAAGGCAAGCTTTCACTGTATCTTATCTGTTTCCGCTGCAATTTAATCTCATCCTGAGACAAGCTCTTCTCACTTTCCTGGCAGCACATTAGTGCTTTAATCAGACCTGCCACCCAGCTGGAGCCCTGTGTAATTTTGATTTTGTCCAAAGTGCCGCCACACCACCAACCTTTCCCCACACTTCCATCCCGATAGCGTATGAATTGCCGCGGCCCTAGTGGTCTGCATGGTCACTGGGGATGCAGTCCACCCACTGAGGACTTTGTATCACAGCGCTTATCAGCTCACTCATTTTCTTTCATTATGGGGAGCGTGCACTTTCAAAGCCTGGCAATGGGCTCCATAGCTCCAAAGGCTCCACAGGGCTTTTTAAATTTCATTTTTGTTTTGTTTCTCTAGCATTCTACCACAAGACCTTTATTTGTAAAAAAAAAAATCCGTATTCAGAATAATCAGATAATGTCATACAAATACAAACACTATTTCTCTTTTGTTGGTTTATTAGTTTGTTTTCTTTATTTTAAGTTCCTTTACTTTCATATAATTACATTTTTCTGATTGTCACTAATGGGATTTGACGGTGCTTTAGTAAAAAATATCATGTACTTGTGCTAATCAATTTGCCAAAAATATTAAAGTTTTTTTTGTTGTTGCAGCAAATAGGTTGTGTAGATACAAGTCATGTGCCTGAAATAATAAAATTATTGTGTGCAATGTTTTTTCAAGCAAAAAAATTTCCGTTTTGGACGAGTGCCTTGATACGGACAAACACAGTATTATGTTTGTTTCTTTCTTATATGCGAATTCTGGCTTTTTACAATGATTTTCCTTCTTTCTTTCTTTCTTTCTTTTCCTTTGTCTTTCTCAAAGACACATTATTTCATACTCATCCCTTTTATATCATAACAAAAGACATACGGATGCTCCGCTTTAATAGTCTACTTTCAATTTAGGGCTCATTTTAAGACTCTTCACGTCCACACCCTTTATGTTTCAGGATGCCACTTGACGCCAGCTTCGTAAAAAGTATTGTCCGGCAGCAGTTCCCGGTTTTGTCTTCTTTCTATTTCAGTAAACAAACAAGAGTCCCCCAAACAATAGAGTAACGTTTGGGAGCCTGGAATGTACAGTAGTCCTTGTTTCTAATGAACAAGCAATGTATAGAGTGCAACAGATGCACTCCCCAGTACTTGAGACAGACACACCAGGAAGTGGAGATAGACAGATAAGCACCAAAAGACATTAATTATGTCACATGCGCTGTGTATGTCACGTACAGCAGTGAAATGACACGCCCCTTAGACCCACCACAAAAGTGCAACGATTCTACTATTGTTCTCCTGTACATATTTTGCAATTTCATATTTGTCTTACAAATGTTTTTTATGACCTTCATGAGCTTTATAACTATATTCTCATAATATTAAAGCAGTTCCAAAAAAAAAAAAAAGTAATAGGCAAAAATATTACATGTACAGTATTATAATCACATCCTCAATCTTTATTAAAAATGAAAGAAATTTTAGGCTTTTCCTCATGCCGATTAATTAATTAATGCATAGTAAAAAAAAATTCTTATGTTTTAATATCACTATTAACTATGAAATAATAAAAATAATTATATAACAATCTCGGCAGCACGGTAGTGTAGTGGTTAGCACATTCGTCTTACACCTCCAAGGTCCGGGTTCAATTCCCGGCCAGGTTCTGTGTGAATGGAGTTTGCATGTTCTCCCTGGGCTTGGTGGGTTTCCTCCGGGTACTCCGGTTTCCTCCCACAGTCCAAAGTAGGTTAGGCTAATTGGGATTCCCAAATTGGCCGTAGTGTATGAATGAGTGTGTGTACGTGTGTGCCCTGTGTTGGATTGGCATACAGGATAAAGTGGTATAGATGATGAGTGACTGAGTGATAACAACCTCAAAGCTAAATCTAAACATTTAGGGACTATTGGTTTGAGGATTTCTATAATTTTTTGGTTGTTCATAAGCAAGTTAATTTATGCCAATATGTTGGGCTAAAATGTAGGTGAGAAACTATATTTAAGTTAAGTTAATTTGAGAAAAAAATATTTGTGCTTTTCATTTGTATTTTTTCCACCTATAAATGTTAGTCTATCTTTAGATTCATATAAAAAAAAGTATTCAATAAAATTTTACTTAAGTGGTTTTTAACAATGATAATTTTCACAAAGCAGGTACACAGGTATTTTCTTCTTTTAAATAAATAAATAAATAAATAAATAAAAAAACGTAAGTGGGAAAAGTATAAATTGTGACATCAGTTTTTGTCTGATGAGCAAGCCGGGGGCAACAGTGGCAAGGAGAACCCCCTGAGATGACAGTAGGAAGAAACCTTGAGAAGAACCATCCTCATTTGGGTGATATCAAATAGTATGACCATAAATCATTTTAAAGGGTAAAAATGAGTCTATTGAGAAACTGCAGTCACATTATAACAGAATATCTGAGTCAGAGACCATCATGATGGTCATCACTTTCACATAAACATTAAATACATAAATACATTAATTACATAAATTGATTGTGTTAATACATTACAAAGACTTTTCTAAGTAATGGGATACACACAAGCTACAAGATGTATCCTTCATGACCCCAGCACAGCAACAAAGAAAAATCCATGTTGGATGAAGATGGTAGCATTGCTGCCTCACACCTTGGGTTCGATTCGGAATTCTTGGAGCATCTGTGTATGTTCTCCAATTGATTCATAAAGTCTGATAAAGCAATGAACATTAATGAACATTTAGGTCTTCATTAACTTCATGTCTACTTTATATATACTGTATCTACTGTAAATGACCAGGACCTAGTTATTGGGAACCTGATCTATTTACACAGATGCAACATTTTCCCAGTCAGAGAAAACATCAGAGTTTAAGGGTTTTTCATAACCTCTAAAAACAACCAGGATATACCATAAGAGAGTATCCGCTAGTCTCCCTAACAACATGCCCATAAGTGCACTAAGCCACTTAGTCCACTTTATGTTTTTATTTTAGCATCAGTGAGTAGTCTAAACAAAGAAGGAGCAGTTGCCATTACATATGAAGAGGAATGTCTGATCACCAAGGTGAAGAAAAGCCACTAAACAATTGAAGGAAGAGCATAAACACGTACATCAACTCATTTTAATAGGACTAATTAATGCAGGCCGTTATAGCTTCTAGCCATAATACTGTCTCTGTTTGAACAAAGAAAATTTTCCAAGAAATACTAAATTGTGTTGTTTTGCTGAACCCAATATACAGTATCTATATTAAGACACTAAGAACTTCCATTGTCAAATCCTGGGAAAAGAAATCACAAACAGCACCTCACACACCAACAGACTGTACAGAATAATTATGACAATGGTAAAGAATTAGTTAAGGATCGGATATTAAAGTAGTGATAAAAAAAAGTGCTCTTCACTGACACTGACTACTGTGACCCTGAAACTCATTCTTAATGAGAGCATTGCTCCATTAATGAGAGAGGTCAGAGTTGAATGGACAAACCAGACTGGTTTAAGCCAACATAAAGGTTATACAATAACTCTTTATAACTGTGGTAAGCAGAAAAGCATCTCCTAACTGTAAAGCCTTTAAGCAGTTGGGTTTCAACAGGCAAAAACCCAATTAACTGCCATTCACAGGAATCCAGGGGTATAGTGCACACAGGTTCACCAAACCCGGACAGACCAGTAGACCATTTTTTTAGCTGTCCATTTTTGGTGAATCAGCACCTGATTTTATGCACTGCACTGCTGCCATGCTGAATGAACAGGCAGACTCAAAAAGAATGTAGTTTTTGAATAAGGAACTGGATGAAGTGACCCATCATGACTTTTGCCTACCTTGCTTTTGTTGGTCAGGTCTAGGCCTATCACTATTATGTGGCTAAAAAAAAAAGGTCAGCTGACTACCTTATTATACAAAATGACAATTTTTTGTAAAAATATAAAAAAATAAGGGGATTTTTAAAATTCCCTTATGGCATATTACAAGATGACAATTCATGGGTCTCAAATTGTGAATGAGACATCATTTTTACACGTGTTGGCCACCACAGAGTCCAGACCATAAACTCATTGATCAATCATAAATACAAGATCTTCGAGAGAAATTAATGCGACTCAGGGCAGAAATAAATGGTGTGACATGGCATGAGCTTATCGAAACAATGCCACTGCAAATACAGTACATGCCATAAACAAAGCAAAAGGCGGTGCAAGTGTAACTTTTTTTAATGGAGTCTATACTATACTATACTAAAATACTGTTATATTATATTATATTATATTATATTATATTATATTATATTATATTATATTATATTATATTATATTATACAATTATGCTGTTTAGTTTTTGACTTTGATTGGTAACAAGGTGTCACTCCAGTTGCAAGGGAAATTAAAGGTTTATTATTTTATGGACTCATTCTCATTATCATCTAATCTAAGTAACGATTCATGTCTGTGTGCATGGAGTTTACATGTTCTCACTGTGCTTAGTGGGTTTCCTCCGGGTGCTCTGGTTTCCTCCAAAACTTCCTATATTGCCTGTAGTGTGTTAATGAGCATTTGAATGTGTTATTGGAACCCCGTCCAGGGTGTACCTTGCCACATGCACTAAGTCTACTGGGATAGGCTCCAAGCCCCTCATGATCCACAGTGATGAGTGAATGAGTGAGTGAATGAGTGATTACCAAACATTAGTATCCCAGCCAAAAAAAATAAAAAATATTGGTAGGCCAGAAAAGAAAGCAGCATATTAGACCACTTTTCAGACAAAAAAGTAAAGCATTCTGGTCATGTGCAAATGCATGAAAAAGTTATAATTTCCAACTAATTTCCCTATAAAACTGCATAATTGTAACTGAGACTATATTTTAAGCTCCTTTAATATTTTGCTCATTTTTATAGTATTTTTGCCTACAGTAGTTATTTGCATGTGCCAAGAATTTAGCACAAATGATTTATGGTCATACTATCTACTGTAGCATCACCAAAATGAGGATGGCTTCCCTTGCCACTGTCACCCCTGGCTTGCTCATTACGGAAAAAACAAATAGTTTTAGTCCATACTTTTTTTCTTCACATTTTCTAATTTATTTCCAGAATTGAGTTATAAGTAATTTGTTTTAAAAATGTATATGTAAACTGTAAACTGTAAAGCTGCATTGTGACACTGACCATTGGTAAAGCATTATACAAATAAAACTGAATTTAATTTGATTATTAAGTCATCTACAGGATTGTTTCTAAAATTAAATAGTTTAGTTGTCAATATAATAAAAATGCTACACAAAATTATAAAATGTTACATAAATACTATTAACAATAAAAAACTAATAATATTTTTTCAATTAGCAGCTTTATTAATATTGCGTTAAATATGGCCTTGCTATCCAAGATTAACCACTGACTGTACTGTACATTAATGGCTACTGAATGGATCTACACCTGCATGTTGATGTACAAAATCTTGCCTTTTTAACTCTGTCTCCTACCCTTTAACTCAAACATGGTGGCATTTTAAAGCTGACCCCTTGACCCAGAGGGCGTACATGAAAAACTTCAGAGATCCACACCCTTGGACACACACAGAGATGTTCCACTGGGACAGGATCTACAGTATGTCTTCCTCTTTGCACAAGGGTTGGAGACAGTTTTGATTTGATGCTTAGATGAGTACTGCAATGTTAAAGGTTATCGTGTTTCCACCATCCACTGGCGTGTGAGCAGGGAACTTTCAGGCGACATTCAATGTAGACTGAGACGATTTTCACTGACAACAAGAGTGCATGGGGGAGCTATAGAAAGCAGGATGTCATAACAAGCCTCCATGGTACACTTGGGCCGACTCTTGCTCTTGACTCCACCCTACTCAACACAAACTAATGCCATACCATTCTTGTTATAATCAAAGGCAGGAGCAGGTCTTGCGGCAGCCCACTACAGACATCCACGCTTTCTTACACCCCCATACACGTGCCCCACCCTAAGAGTCTCGGTTTGAGTTGTGGGCAATTAGAAGTAATCACGGGAAGTTGATTAGTGTTATCAGCGGACGAAGGGGGCTGCAGCTGGTGGCACTGAACTCCACTACAGTCACGTAGGGCCAAGACGCTCGGGTAAAATGCCCTCTAAGGACAATGCATACACTTTTCCTGTCTTTTCTACACCGACAGGCACGTACACATGCATTTTCTCACAATGACAAAGATATTCATCAGCATTTTCAGACTGAGCGCACGTCTAAGATCAATGTTGTAACTGACAGCCAAATAAATGGATTACTGAAAGAGATTACTGACAGATTAAACATTACATTACATATCCATATTGCGCTTCATGGGGACTACTTTTAAATTTTGCAGGAAAAAAAAAAATGAGGTCATGAAGCCCAGATCAGTAGATTGACGCACTACACACAATATACAGTAGATAAACAAATTGTAAAAGTTGAAAAATTAACCTGTTTAACTGAATGCTAAAAATGCTGACTGTCGAAAATGTTGACACTAATGACTCCAACTCATATAGGAAAGGAGCTTTTCCTGCATCAAGGGGCAAACTGAAAGGCTACTTCCTGTGACTGTAGATTCAGTGATTATATATTAGACGACAGGATACTTGTGCAACTTCCTGTCCTAACCATAGTATCAGCAGCAGGACGTGTCCATATACTTTTATTTTTACTATACAATGAGGGTGGGAAGAAAAGGTAATCGTTATACTATTTGTCATGATATGGCACACGTATCACATTATCACATTAACTACCGAATATTTGTCTTAATTTAATAAATTGGCTTCAATAATCATTATTAGGCACCTTATCAAATAGCACTTGATCCAGGAAGTAGCATGAAGCTAAATTAGGCAGTGGTGAAAACTGTTCAACTCTGCTGTTCAGAGTCACAGCAAGTGCACACAATACAGTAAATCATTGCAGGGCACACACACATACACACACTCATTCACACACTATAGGCAATTTGGGAATGCCGTTCCATGTACTTTACAGGTATTAATAGATTTTTTTTTATTTAAATAAAGTCATATATAACAAAAAAAGTTATATCAGAGGGATATACAGTACTGTGTCATAGTCTTGAGACTCTCTCATTGCTTCATACTGAATTTCATTAAGTGATGCTGATTAAATGAAGGATATGGGAACATATGTTGTACTGTGACAGGCTACAAAATGGCTACAAATACAATTTAAAATTTGGCTGTTTATAATAGCCTCAGTAGCAGCGACCTCATTTCCCCTCTCGTCTGTTCCAACCACTCAGCATTCAGCATCACCAGTTTACTAATCACCAGCCTGATCATCTGTCATCATCTGCATCATCCGCAAATTGGTTGCTTTTTCAGTAAACATGGACTCTGAAACAGTTTGCATGTTCTCCTCGTGCTTGGTGGGTTTCCTGTTGGTATTTCAGTTTCCTCCCAAAGTCCAAAAACATGCAGGTTTGGCTAATTGGTGTTTCTAAATTGCTCATCGTGTGTGGGTGTGCGCCCTGTGATGAACTGGCACCCAGTCCTTGTAATCCAAGTCCCTGAGATAGTGGAAAAGAGAATGAGTGAGTGTGTGAGTGTGTGAATGAGTGAGTGAGCGTGTGAGTGAGTGAGTGAGTGAGTGAGCGAGTGAGTGAGTGAGTGAGTGAATGAGTGAGTGAGTGAGTGTGTGAGTGAATGAGTGAGCGAGCGAGTGAGTGAGCGAGTGAGTGAGTGAGCGAGCGAGTGAGTGAGCGAGCGAGCGAGTGAGCGAGTGAGTGAGCGAGCGAGCGAGCGAGTGAGTGAGTGAGTGAGTGAGTGAGCTTAAAGACACAGTTATAGAATGTGTCTGAATACCCAGAATGTAGCAGCTGACTGTAGGCAGCCTGGCCACTGGGAGTACTGGGGTTTTTTCCTGAACAATTAGGCTGATAAAACACATGGTATTACAGTTTTTCTCAGTCACTTTAAAGCATTTCCGTCCTCACGCCCCAAGTCTCCTGGGACAGGCCGCAGGCATCCCGTGACCCTGTTTAGGATAAGCAGTATGGAGAATGTGTGAGCAAGTGAGAGTGTGGTACCATTAAATACTACTATATAAATATTGCCATTATCCTACATAAAAATGTATAATATTTTTTAAAGGTATGCTGGTACGTGTTCCACAGAACCATAAAACCACTATAGTATTGGTACTATTTTACAAAAGGATGTACCAAAACTGCTCTCTTAGTGATTTGTGCCTCCACAAATTTCTAATACTCTTTAAGAGCAGGGAAAAACTGTATGTACAAGACATATAGACCAATTCACTGATTATAGGCAGATTGACCATTGGGACTACTTGGAGGACATCTCGGTTCTTCCATAACACTTGCAATACTGTAAGTGCATTTCACAAAAACAAGCAGTACAAACAGCACAGCACAGTGGAGTACTGTAACTTGTTCAAAGTAATTAGTTTATCTATCAAAAGTAAATATTTAAATCAGTGAACATAAGTCCCATCAATATGACAAGTCTCCTCATGACATTGTTTACGAACAAGGTAGTCACAATGCTTAGTCATCTTGTCAGTGGAACTGTGTACGCTGTGAGTATTTTATGACCAAAACTACAGCTAATATTTGTTGACGATGATTGAAAACCCACAAAGCTGCACTTTGTCTGTACAGCATCGATCAATTCAAAGTACAAAAGTTACACATTACTGCATGTAGATGACTGGAGAGATTAGAAAGGATTCACTTTTTACTGATTATGCTGTTATTTGCAGACAGAGAAGCAGAGAATGCTGTTCTTCAGATTAGAAATGTAAATATGGAAAACACTGCATAGGCAGAACTGTCTGTCCATGCAGTGCAGTATGGGAAATTACAGTGTATTTTACTACACTTCCTGACTTTCATGTCTGTCAGGCTACAGATTCTGTTCCACATCCCAATGAAGCACTGATCGATTCTGGAATGTCTTATCCATCCTCTGGAGGCATCTTCTGTGACGTCCTCAAATACCACATCCATGGACACCCAGGTATTTTTAGAGAACATTGGTGGATCACTGGTTAATCAAGCGCTTTAAACATCCCTCTCCGTTAATGAACGTAATGGCGCATTTGATCACATTCACACATTCATTCTGAATTGATAATCAATTAAATACAATGCAATTTAATATAAATGAATCTAAATGTAAATACATTCACATTTGCATGCAGGCATGAAAGCATTTGTAATTTGTTCTGGATAATGAAAAATAGCTTTGATGATGTGCACAAGTGACAAGACAACGTAATATTGATATAAGTTTTTTTGAGAATTTCAGCTCCGATTCGAGAAATGAACCCGAGCAGTTAAAGTGTTTGATCAATCAGTGATTAAGTAGTTTTCTGAAATACAGATTAGATAATCTGATAGAAGCTTTCAGTGATGCATTTTGATATGAAAGATAATCTGTGGCTGGACAGATGTTCAGTCTAAGGAATATTTCCATTATTTCCATTCATAATTTAGTATGTTTTTGTGGTGTAAAACAGTCTCTTTTTTCTGTATCACAGTGATATGCATATAGTAAGTAAAAAGCATAAAAATGAATCAGTGTGTTACATACAGTAATGTGTAACACACACACACACACACACACACACACACACACACGCACGCACACACACACACACACACACGAGGTTCTCTTGATACTGAATCACAGTCAGGTAGACCAAGAAAGATTTCATCTACTACTGCCCAGGGAATTGGTCAGGATGCCCAGAAAAACCCATAAACAATTTTGAGAGGAATACAGGTGATGGTGTTTCAAAGAGCACATTAAGAGGGTTAAGTATTGTTAAGTATTCAGGAAAAAGCTGTTACTGTGTCCATGCCCCAAAAAGTCCTGTCTGCAGTATGCCAGATAGAACCTAGACAAGTTTCACAGATTCTGAAGCATTTGGAGTGATGAGAGCAAAATTGAACTTTATAGTCACATTCATAAATGCTATGTTCATGCTGAAAAGTACACCATCCCCACTGTAAAGCACTGAAGCATGAAATCTGTGCATCGGACGCTCTTGGATGTTCCAATGTGACAATAATCCAATGCACAAGCATTTGAGGAGATTTCAGGCTTTTGCAGTAATCCATTCTTTTGTGCTGTTCGTACTTTTGGGAAACGTCAAGCCATATCAGAAACGTATGAGAACCTAGTGTTTATTTTTTATTATTATTATTATAATTAGGTTCGGATAGGTTTTTGATATTGCTTGACTTTTGAAGTTATAATAATTGAATTTAAAATGCTAGAGCCTTACTTACATATTTCAATTCAGAAAAGAAAGTAGTTTTTCAGAACAATGTTTATTATAGAAAATTATAAAATGTCTGAAAATGTGCTGGGTTGCTACACATTCATGCTCCAAGATAACATTCACTTTAGTCTTGAAAAGCATCACGTTATAAGGCATACAGTATGAGGGGCCTAGGGCCCAAGGAGCACTCAGCTCGGCTCCAACTTGAGCAGCGCATATCTCCTTAAGCCATGGAACTGTCTTCTAACCTTGAAGGGTGAGCAAAGGTGTTCTACAGTAACTAATTAGTGGGATTAGTGGGTTTCCTCCGGGTACACTGGCTTCGTTCCACAGTCTAAAGACATGCAGCTTAGGATAATTGCTGTTCCCGAATTGCTTGTAGTTTGTGAATGATCATGTAAGTGTGTGGATTTGGCAGGATTGGCACCCTGTACAGGGTTTACCCCGCCTTGTGCCCTAAGCCTTCTGGGATAGACTCCAGGCCCCCTGCAACTCTATATACAGGGTAAAGCGGCATAGTGAGTGAGTGAGTGAGATATGTTGGAGTGTGTCACTTGAAGTGTGAATTGTGAGCCATGGCAGAAAAAAAGTTCTAATGTTAATCCTAACAGCCAGTGACAATTCTAACATCTGTGGTGTCCCTAAGCAAAAATTAGCAGGGGGCCTCTCTAACCAACCCTTCATTACCTTTATCTTGCAATTGTTTTACAAGGCTGTCCTAGAGAGTAGTCATTTGGTCTAAGTTGTGTGTTTGGTAATGTGTGCAGTCAAAACAAGGAATACTTGCAGTGTAACATTATTAAGAATATACCAGAAGAAATGTGACATAGTTCATAAATCATCAAGCATGAAGAAAATAAAGAATGTATATGATAAAACCAGAAACAAGCAAAAAAGAATGCAAAGGACTTAGTGGTTCTGTCACATATTTGCCAGGGCGGAGAGATCCAGACAAAGATTTAAAGATAACGAAAACCATTTATCTGCTTTGAATAATGTTAGGAGAAATGAGTATGAACATGCAAGAGACTTTCTGAAAACTTTATGTAGGGTTTGAATGAAATGCCGATTTAAAACTGCAGACTGAGTTGTATGACAATTTCAAACAACAATTAGAACAAAAAAAGGGAGTTTGAGACAGTAGTTTTTGTGGTTCAAGAATAACTGGGCTAAGGGGGAATAAAACTTACCAAAAACAAACAAAAAAACTAAGAAAAAGACTAAAGACAGTGCTGGTGTTTCTGTGAGCCTCCACACTCATCCGAGTTCCCATCAGTACTCTGAGATTTGTCCAGACCCTCTCCATCTAGAAACAAACTTGGTTTGATGCAAGAAAAGGAAACTTGAACAAGGGTGCCACCTCCTGCCAAGACAATATATCACCCTGCAGCAGAAATATGCATTCATACTTTATGTGCATAGTAATTATTCTGAATGCTCTGCTGATTCCACAAAAACAAGCCAGATTCACAAGATCCTTGGACGAAGCGATCATGGCAAACAAAACACAGATCATGCACTGACTGCGTTGAAGGCATGGATTCACGATCAAGCAGATGCGCATGTTTGCTAGGGAACTGTTTAGAGAGCAAAATTAAACTTTAATTAAACTGTTTAGACTGTGAATTAACCATTTATACTATATAAATGATGCTTCAGAGAGCCGTGGTGTAACTAGTTCTGTATCATAAGGTCAGAACTGACATCATTGAATAAAGCAAGAACTGAACTGTCAAATGCCTACAAACTCACAAATCCTCAATGGATTATAATGAAAACCTGTGGTAATTTAGTTGGTGTCCTAATCTGCCTTGAGCATCACATTGAGCCGACAAAGCCAAAAGTGAGAGAGGTTGATGTTGATGCCAGTCAATTTCATCATATTGATAATCCACAAAACACAATAAAGAAAGTGAAAGACGTCAAATACAACCGGCAGGCTAAAATCCATCAGAGTTCCAAAAGTGCTTGGGTAATGTTACATATTCACTTTTAGACCTGGATGCAGTGTTACAGCTTGAAGCCAGTCTATATTTTTAACTGAAAAACTCTTTTAGAAAGTCACCCAATCTGGTCAAAGACAAAGATTGAGAAAAGTTACTGATGGACCCAAAACACTGGCCCATTTCAACCCTGTTCAATGCTAGAAATTTGTAAGAAAAATGTGTATGAATATAAATGATCAGATTCATACTAGATCAGATTCTAGTATGTGCGACTAGATGAAGAAGTTAGATACAATAGTCTCAGCAACTATCACATGGCCATCCTTTCAGAGAAGCTTTTGAGATGCCATCTGTCTTCATAAATGATATAATCAGACTCTCTCTGAGATACTGTACATAAATTATTGGTAGCATTGGATTTGTGGCCATTTAACCAGAAGTGTCAAGATTTACCCACAAATGGCCATTCCATTCTTCCTAAAAGAATATGCCACTATCCTAAAGAGAACAGAGTACCCATATGTCCTTCCAAATCTGGCAATTATTCTCAAACCCATGCATCCTACCAGAAAGCCCATTCAGATAGATTATGTGACTAGCTTGTCCAGTTATTTCAGAACATCTAACAACATTTCCTCATTAGTTGCAGACATGAAGTTTATGAATGTCACCCTGGTGTGGCCCATGTCAATCATACGCCTGTTGTTATTATTATTTTTTTTTTACAGTTGTGGTCAGGATAAGGGGTGATATCTCTGGCTTGCTGAAAATCAGAAAATGCAGAAAATCATAATGCAGGCAGTCTGCACAACTACCCCAAATCATGATCATGTTCATGAGCTACTGTATAAAGGCCTTCTTGGTAAACCCAGCAAGTAGAACAGATTTTCAGCCTCACCACAAAACTCAGTTATGTGTGATAACTTTATTCACCTTATATACCCATATAATCATGTATTTATTTACTCATTTCATTTGACTATAATCAATGTACTAATATATTATTATTCATCATATATTATTTAATCATCATTTGCTCAAACTTACTTCACATATTCATATTTACCCTTACAGAATCAGTATATAGTCATTTCTTTTTTAATATTAATCAAAAAAGTGAAGGATAGTTAAGGATTTTTCAGAACAGCTCTTAAACCATGTGATATTAATTGTATATGAACGACATATCAGAGCATGTTAATTATTCTGTTGTTAATAAAGTGCTTGTCAGTGAACATACAGTACAGACCAAAAGTTTGGACACACCTTCTCATTCAAAGAGTTTTTCTTTATTGTGTTCTTTCGCCCAAACGCGTCTCTTCTGCTTGTTGCCTGTCCTTAGCAGTGGTTTCCTAGCAGATCTTCTACCATGAAGGCCTGATTCACACAGTCTCCTCTTAACAGTTGTTCTAGAGACGTGTCTGCTGCTAGAACTCTGTGTGGCATTGACCTGCTCTCTGATCTGAGCTGCTGTTAACCTGCGATTTCTGAGGCTGCTGACTCGGATGAACTTATCCTCCGCAACAGAGGTGACTCTTGGTCTTCCTTTCCTGGGGCGGTCCGCATGTGAGCCAGTTTCTTTGTAGCGCTTGATGGTTTTTGTGACTGCATTTGGGGACACTTTCAAAGTTTTCCCAATTTTTCGAACTGACTGACCTTCATTTCTTAAAGTAATGATGGCCACTCGCTTTTCTTTACTTAGCTGCTTTTTTCTTGCCATAATACAAATTCAACCTCTTTGAATGAGAAAGTGTGACCAACCTTTTGGTCTGTACTGTACATTGTAGACAAGAGTGTGTAGAGGGCGCTGGGTGATTGTATACTGCTTACACTGCTTATAGCTGGAAAGAAACCAGGTCTTTAGGACAGCTCCTGTATGCCACATTTTTTAATGTTACTGTAAGTGGTTTGATTATAGAAAACCAATATTTTGCACTTTGATAATTGTCTGCAGTGAGAAAAACCAATTTAAGATTTGCCCAGGGCAGAGTCAGAAAATATCCTTTTGTTAACATGATAGCACTGTATAGGGAGAGAAATATAGCACTAAGACTATTCAGATTTTAGGATTCTAAAAATTATTAGATTTATTTGAATTCTTTCATCTAACAAGTTGGATTTCATTTGTGTTCCTCGTCCCAGGGAAGCAAAATGTTAGTCCCCTTCAGTTCTTCGGAAATGACTGCACTGAATTGGGTCTCCAACTCAGGACTGAAGTGATTCTTCCAATCACCAGCAATTCCTTGAAAAAAAATAATAAAAATAAAGCAAACAGTTTTCTGAGGTAGATGAGTCACCTGCCCACTTAACATGCTACTTATAAAAATTAACTAGTTAGTACATAGTGAAGGTTTGGCCTCCTGGTTTAGGAGGAGATGCATTTGCAGTTAGAGGAAAATTGTCACATCAGCAGACGAAGGATGACGAACAAGAAAGACACAAGATGATACGTATGCAGGGGCAACAATTAAATATCAAGTGCACATCTACAGTATTAAACTTTGACTATAATAGTCAATTCTCCAAGAAACTACATTCATGAGTTGTAAATAAACCATAGAGTACAGCAATCATGACCTGCACCACTTATTACCACAACAAAAAGAAAGCACCACCATGTGGTGTAATGTGGTATTACTGTGTAGGCACATTACAAAACCTTGTGTTACAGCATATTGTATGGTATTCGATTTTTTTGTATTAGATTTTTGGTATTCGATTATTCAGGAGAACTCCTGGTAATGTTCATGTGTTTGGTTGCATGTTCACTTCTACAGGGGCAGAAGTGGCTCAGTGTGTTAAGGCTCTGAGTTATGGATCTGAAGATCGGCGGTTCCGCCAGGTTGCTGCTGTTGGGCCCTTGAGCAAGGCCCTTAACCCTATCTGCTCCAGGGGTGCCATAAAAATGGCTGACCCTGTGCTCTGACCCTGGCCTACTAACAAAAAGCTGGGATATGCGAAGAATAAAGAATTTCACAATGTGTGACCAATAAAGGCTGACTTAACTTAACTTATTTGAACACACTCTGGTGACTTTACCTACAGTAAGCCTTTTTTTTTCCAGCCAAAAATTGATTAGAAAATTAAATAGCTAGTGCAAATCTATGTGTCCTAATAAAGTCTGTTTGGTCAAATTCCCACAGATAGTGAATGGCTGCAATTCATCTTGCGCAGTGCCACAAAATCCCACAAGCACCATTTAAGAATTTAAATAAACGTGTTGCGCTTCACTGAATATCCGCCAGATGGCACATGGAAGGACTTTATCTAAAAGCCAGACCAAGTACAATGAAGAATAGTGTATAATTAGTTAGCCTTAAACAATATTGTTTCCAATGCTGAAGCAATTATAAATTTTATTTTGGTTTTACAATAAATCTTTCATGGCGAATGTGTGTATATGTGCTTCATATTATATTCATAATAATGAAATGATATGTTCTAAATTGTGCTTTCAAATTCATAATAAAAAGTTTGTTTTTATTATGAATTTGAAAAACAAATTTTTTGTAAAAAAATTCTTTAATTTCCTGATAGTAGGCTGATAGTGTTAACTATGCAAATGTCCTGATTCGTAAATATGTCAACATATCTTCATTAAAACTTAAAATGTGTCGACATTGAGCACCATCATAAGACATGAATGAACAAAAAAAAAACAGTCTTTTTAAGTAAATATTCTTATATGCACACGAAGTCCTTCAGGTTTTTTTATAATAATAATCATCATGCTTTTTTGCTGTTTGTGTCCAGCATTAAATAATTATTTCATCCATTATTAGACCAAGCCGCTTTATTCAAGGCATAATATACTATAACATATTTTTGCCATGTAGTTAATGTTTTTGTATGCATAAGAATTGCATTTCATATGAATGTCACATATGAGACGCGCGCACAAACACACACAAACTGTCCATGCACACATGCCTATGAGACGTGCAGAAACACACAAACTCTCCGTGCAATACACCTATGAGACGCGTGCTCACACATAGTTCATGATAGTCAAGGTGCGTTCCGATTGGCCTGAAGTACCCTGCACAGTATAATTCATTGGGTGTTCAGCCATGTTAAGTGTGATTCCAAACCGAATGTCTGAGTGAAACTGCTCAGTTCAAATGGAACTGTCTTCATTTCACCAGAAAAGAGAAGAGAATGAAACATTTCCAATCAGTCATCACGTTTCGCAATAATGCAGATCGAACATAATACCCTGTCCATAAATAAAAACGGAATATTTAGGCACATTCGCGAAATATATTTCACTTAAATATTGCAGATTAAAACAAGGAAAGAAGACGTGCTAAGTTTCAGTTCATTGTGATGCGGACAAAAGGTCTAGGAAGGAAATAAGGTTTCATTATTTTACAAAATCTGAATATATTCAGTAAATTATTAATTAAACTTAAAGTATCAAATCCAGCTATGAACTCTGATTTAATTGGTACCATTAAACATTTTATTTCTATTTATTTAATGTTTTGCTGGCGAAATACATTTTAGGCCGAGACGTCTGCTCGGTCTTGTTTATTTGTTTTAAATCCCTCAATTCTGCCAATTCCCACATCAGCGAAACCGGTTTGATAACTTCACACCTATCATGAATGAAAGGTGAGAAGAGGAATTACAGTAACTGGGGGTTCTGTAGGTGTTCACCTCGGAGCGCGCTGCCGCATTGTATTCAGCGAGTAGACTATACTAGACTATATTTGTTTGTTGCATTTCTGGGGGAATATGTCTTCAGTTTTATGAATAAATCTCCTCATATCTGCTCACGCGTTTATCAGCCTTTTCAAAAGCACTCACTTTCTCTTTGCAAAAGGCAGTGTTTATTATTTACTGTATATTTAAAGCACATACAGGTCTGGCCATTAAGAACGCATGTTTCTTGAAAAGGGATCTCGCGCGCTTCTGCGGCAGCTCGCAGGAAGCTGTGAAAATGCCGTTCATTACCTGTAGGGGGCAGTCGTGTTTCAATCTGAAGTATTGTGTGTCTACTGACGTCAAAAATACGTTCTCTCTATTAGGCGCCCATTGACAGCAAGCGACAGAGCTCATAAACATGTCGAGCTCAAACTTTAAATACTGATATGTATTTATTCTTCATTTTCTTCTCAATGATGATTCTTCTTTGACTAGTAGTATATATACACTCACCTAAAGGATTATTAGGAACACCATATTAATACGGTGTTTGACCCCCTTTCGCCTTCAGAACTGCCTTAATTCTACGTGGCATTGATTCAACAAGGTGCTGAAAGCATTCTTTAGAAACGTTGACCCATATTGATAGGAGAGCATCTTGCAGTTGATGGAGATTTGTGGGATGCACATCCAGGGCACGAAGCTCCTGTTCCACCACATCCCAAAGATGCTCTATTGGGTTGAGATCTGGTGACTGTGGGGGCCATTTTAGTACAGTGAACTCATTGTCATGTTCAAGAAACCAATTTGAAATGATTCGAGCTTTGTGACATGGTGCATTATCCTGCTGGAAGTAGCCATCAGAGGATGGGTACATGGTGGTCATAAAGGAATGGACATGGTCAGAAACAATGCTCAGGTAGGCCGTGGCATTTAAACGCCCAATTGGCACTAAGGGGCCTAAAGTGTGCCAAGAAAAGATCCCCCATACTATTACACCACCACCACCAGCCTGCACAGTGGTAACAAGGTATGATGGATCCATGTTCTCATTCTGTTTATGCCAAATTCTGACTCTACCATTTGAATGTCTCAACAGAAATCGAGACTCATCAGACCAGGCAACATTTTTCCAGTCTTCAACTGTCCAATTTTGGTGAGCTCGTGCAAATTGTAGCCTCTTTTTCCTATTAGTAGTGGAGATGAGTGGTACCCGGTGGGCTCTTCTGCTGTTGTAGCCCATCCGCCTCAAGGTTGTGCGTGTTGCGGCTTCACAAATGCTTTGCTGCACACCTCGGTTGTAACGAGTGGTTATTTCAGTCAAAATTGCTCTTCTATCAGCTTGAATCAGTCGGCCCATTCTCCTCTGACCTCTAGCATCAACAAGGCATTTTCGTCCACAGGACTGCCGCGTACTGGATGTTTTTCCCTTTTCACACCATCCTTTGTAAACCCTAGAAATGGTTGAGCGTGAAAATCCCAGTAACTGAGCAGATTGTGAAATACTCAGACCGGCCCGTCTGGCACCAACAACCATGCCACACTCAAAATTGTTTAAATCACTTTCTTTCCCATTCTGACATTCAGTTTGGAGTTCAGGAGATTGTCTTGACCACGACCACACCCCTAAATGCATTGAAGCAACTGTCAAGTGATTGGTTGATTAGATAATTGCATTAATGAGAAATTGAACAGGTGTTCCTAATAATCCTTTAGGTGAGTGTAGATGTGTGACTGTTTCATATATGTGTATGCAAGTGTTTCACTTGTGTGTGCATGAGTGAAGTTTGATTTAAGCCCTATATGGCGCCTCATAATTTAGGGCATCTCTTTTCATCATTATGAACATTATATGAAGCACATATACGCACATTCATCATAAAATATTATTATTGTAAAACAAAATAAAATTCATGTTTGCTTCAGCATTGGAAACAATATTGTTTTAGGCTAACTAATTATACACAATTCTTCGTTGTACTTTGTCTGGCTTTTAGATAAAGTCCGTCCATGCGCCATCTAGCGGATATTCAGTGAAGCACAACACATTTATTTAAATTCCCGAACGTTGCTTGCATGTTGCGCGCCAAATTGCGGGATCTCACGTCCTGTCTGCATTTTTCCCACGCTGTCACTTTTGACATGTGCCTTTGTTTTTCCGACCTGTCAGGTGTCTCTTCCCACGGTCCTGTTTCCACCCCTCCTGCGCACCTGTTTCATATTCTCCGCAGATTAAATAGTCTAAATAGTCAAACGTCATCTGCACTTGGATTCACCTCGTTCCACTCCGCGACGGTGACACATACACACACACACACACATTCATCATGAAAGATCTATTGTAAAACAAGAACAAAAAAAAAATCATAAATATTAGGCAAAAAATTCAGGCTTTGAAACCAGACAATTTAAATAATTCAGATGATCTAACCACATCACATCAGAACTTAGAACACTTTACTCCCCTTGAAGCGAGGGAAATAATTTCACTCAACTCTTCTTCAAAATCGTCAACCTGTATATTAGATCCTATACCGACACGTTTTCTCAAACAGATAGTACCAGCAATAATAGAACCCCTGTTGAAAGTAATTAACTGTTCACTCAGTAGTGGGTATGTTCCCAAATCCTTTAAATTAGCCGTTATTAAACCGCTAATCAAGAAACCTGACCTTGACCCCTGTCTGCTTTCTAATTACAGGCCGATATCAAACCTTCCCTTTATCTCCAAGATTTTGGAAAAGGTAGTATCACAGCAGCTATGTTCACATCTACACAGAAATAGCATAAATGAACTGTATCAGTCAGGATTTAGGCCTCATCACAGCACAGAAACAGCACTTGTTAAAGTAGTAAACGACCTCCTATGGGCCTCTGATCAGGGTTGCGTCACTATACTCGTGCTACTGGACCTCAGTGCAGCTTTTGACACCATTGATCATAGTATTCTCCTTCACAGATTAGAAAAGGTAGTAGGAATTAAGGGAACTGCCCTCTTGTGGCTCAGATCCTATTTGACTGATCGTTATCAGTTTGTAGATTTAGATGGTGACCATTCCTCATGTTCTCAAGTGGAGTTTGGTATTCCACAGGGCTCAGTTTAAGGCCCACTGCTTTTTTCCCTTTACATGCTTCCTCTGGGCAACATAATTCGTAAACATGGTATTAGTTTTCATTGTTATGCTGATGACACACAATTATATCAGCAAAACCAGATGAGGAAAACCAGTTTCCTAAAATTGAGCAGTGTGTGCAGGACATAAGCTCCGGCAGACTGACCAATTTTCCAACCTAATCCAGATTGACGTTCTAACTTTTTGTCTTCTTACGAAGAGCGAACATATAACAGATAAGTATTTATAAATATTTATAATATATTCACTCGAAACTCCTGTTATATCGCTAAGTTTTAATAGTTTTGCCACGCACCCGCGTCTAGCCGGCTATCCCATTAGCATCGCTAGCCCGTTAGCTCGGCTATCACAAGTTTGCCTACGCATTTTCCACACCAATTATCTCTGTTTTTTGACACCATGTCGGTTGTGTGTCTGCCTCTGAGTGCAGGTGAGGACACACTGGAGCTTCACTCGGTGGATTTGGAGATGGAGGCCTTGGAGAAGCAGATCTGCGACCTGCAGGTGAAACTGGCCCAGCTACGACAGCGGAAAGCCGCACTGGAATCGTCACGGACCGACGCTCACCTGTCCCAGGTAAATTCATGGCATGACACATCCTTCCACAACCTCTACTCCGCGTGTTTCTCTGTCCAGGTCCAACGCACCACGGACGCAGCCCGCCCAGGTTTCCTTCACCCCGGCGCCGGGATACCACGAAGCCTGGATACAGCAGCAGCGGAAGACGCGCGCTAAACCCCGGGCGAGGACCTCTCCCCCTCCGCCGCCGCCCGTCTTCGAGATCCCGACCCGAAACCGCTTCGCTCCTCTACGCGAGACGGTACACGACGCGCTGGTCATCGGAGACTCCATCGTCCGGCACGTCCGTGCTACCACGACTAAAGGTAAGGTGCGCACTCGCTGTTTACCTGGTGCTCGTGTTCTTGATGTTGCCGCGCAGGTGCCTGCGGCCCTGAGGGAGAATTTTGGAGCTGTGGTCCTTCATGCTGGCACGAACGACACCAGGCTGAGGCAGACGGAGATCCTGAAGAAGGACTTCAGGAGCCTGGTTGAGAAGGTCCG
>JAAGKR010003980.1:51761-67103 GCA_011419295.1 Clarias macrocephalus | reverse complement strand
GATGATAAACTGAATGACTTGCCTGTAAAATGTCCAGAGCTCCTAACTCTGTCCACCTGCCTTTCTCTGGGCTGTACACCTGGGTGCCTTTGATGATGACTGTATGTGCTGGCAAATTAACTCCCCAGGCCAGTGTAGCAGTTGACACCAGGACCTAAAATAAGAAAACAATTTTGTACATAAAGTCTATGCTTTATCATTAACTTCACATAAAAAAAGTATTTTAAAAATGATCATCAATGAATCGGTTTTGCAGTGCTTCAGTTTAGAGGTAAATGGTTGGTGTGGTGCCATCCTGCTATTTTTCACTTGACGATACTGTTCTTGCAATAACTATTCGGTGGTAGGTGTGCTCTGATCAGTGTTTTTGGAGCCGATTACTAATCCCTGATTTTTTAAAAATGCATTATAATAAATAAATAAATAAATAAATAAATAAATATCTATACGTACATACATTAGATGTAGAATTTTTTTTTATAGAAAACAAGTCATATGCAGAGGTACATGTGACAGTACCTCTGCAAAGGGAACACTGTGGTGCCTATAAGCTGAAAAGATAAAACGGCTTTTTTTTAACAGACTATAACCACTCATGCGAACAATCACCAGTTATTTGCACCCCTGGTCATATTATTTACGTGCATTTGTTATAAACATCACTGTACTGAAATTTGTTTGCAATTTCTGTTTGCAATTTTTACTAAAACAGTAGCTTGTGTCTCATTATTTTTATACTCACATTAACTAATTTACAAAAGATTACACACTTACCTGTATATGTCTATCAGCAAAAAGATCCTCAACCAATGTTCTGTCCACTCTAGTCATCCCAGCATGATGAATGGCAAAGCCATATGGCAACAGGTCCTTTAGCTCCAGATTCTACATCATTGATCAAATCAAATGTGTATAATTAATCAAAATGGTGCATTTTCATTAAACTTCTATGCAATACTTGAGATCGTTTTCCACAAATCTGATTTCTGCTTCAACCAAAAATGTCCTGTAGTGTTGGTAAAACTGTGAGGAAATGCACTACTGTGAGAAGTAGACTAGATTTAGAATTCAGGAACAGAAGTACGCAGTGGGTAAGAATACATTGCAATAGTAAAGGCTGACCTTGCATTGCTCTGCCTCAGTTCTTAGGACCTCGGTGGAGGCAGAACCTTCTCGAAGGAAAAGCCCCAATGTGTCTTTCTCCAGACACATGTCCCTGATGGCTCGTGCCGTCTTCCCGGTTTCCTTTCGTGAATGGACAAATACCAATACCTGTGTTGAAAAGCAAAATCTTTAGGTTAGCTTATTCTTAGTAAATAGATTTCATTCAACACCATGTGATTAGGGGTGCAATGATTAACCAACGTTATTGACTAAAATAAAACCAACTGGCAACAAATTTAATTTTTGTTTCATTCTCACGTGACATGAGTGCTCTGAAATGTAGGTGTTAGGTTTACTGGAGTGAAGTGAGTAATAGAGCAAAACAGCCACTAGAAACAGAGGAAAGTGCTATCAGGGGCGTGGTGAAGGACAAGAGTCAAGTGGGAAAGGATTCACACCTGAAGAGAATGTGGATAATTAGTTAGTGTGCGTCAGGTTATTATTTCCGAATCTTCTCAATGAACATTTTTAAGTGAAATTCACACGAGCATGTGCATACTTTTTGCTAGCTTTTGAGCGCTGCAGGTACGTTCTCTCTCTCATGCTGTCATTTTGTCCACTTTCCCACCTCAGAATACCACACCCCCCCCCCCCCCCACACACATACACTGGTGATCAAAATTAAAGAACAATTTATAAACAATTGAACAATTCTGTTTCAATAAAAAACATTATTTTGCAAAAAACACACTGATCAAAATTAGAGAACAACAATGACTGTAGCATGGAAAAAGATTACAACAGAAGTTTCTGAAGGTTACAACTGTCAGCAATTAGTAGGAAGTGTACAGGCCTCTGCTCTGAATGACCTCAGCACATCTGCGACCACAGGACAGCACTAGTCTTTCACACTGATCTGGTGTGATTTTGGTCCACTCTTCTTCCAGTCTCCTCCACAGTTTGGTGACTGTAGTGGGTTTCTTGGCCATAACTTTGTTGCCAAGGATTTTCCAGAGGTTCTCTATTGGGTTGAGGATCAGGACTCTGCACAGACCATGTCATTATTTCAATGTTTTCCGTTTCAAGGAACTGCATTACCCGTTTTGCTGTGCGACATGAACACTGCGGGCTGATTGGGTGATGAACGCAGGGAAGGAACCATATGTTGTTGAAGGTTCTGAGAAACATTTGCATTCACTCTGCCATGTAGCTGTACAAGAGGCCCAACTCCTGCTGGAGAAAACATGCCCCAAACCATGATACTTCCTCCTCCACTTTTCACTGACTTCTTTACACACTTTGGGTTCAGTCTTTCTCCAGTTTGTCACCGAACATAATGTTTCCCATCGGACCCAAATAAATTAAACTTGCTTTCATCACTGAAGTGAACTTTCTGTCCACACAACATGCTCCTCAGCAAAGCTTAGTCTAGCCTTTTGATTCTTTTGATTCTTTCTGCTAATGAGAGCCTTTTGATTCTTTCTGCTAATGAGAGGGTTGGTCACTGCAGAGTGGGATTTCAGTCCAAATGCTCTTAAACGTCGAGACACTGTAGGACGAGACAGATCCTCAGTGCTGAACTGGTGAGCATTTCCAGCTGCAGTGTGGAAACGATTGTCCATTGAGATCCTCCGCAGTATCCTGTCCTCTCTTCCGTGAGCGACCAGCCTTCTTGGGGGACTTGAATGAGTTTGTGATGTTGTAAAGATTCAATATACTTGAAATCACAGATTTGGAACGACCAACTTGTCTTGCTATGGCTGATAGGGTAATCCCTTTAGCTTTCATCTGGACAACCTGCTGCCGGAGGCTTTCAGCCAATTTAGAATGGCTCACCATCTTGCAGTCAGTGAAACTGGAAGTTAGGCTGCCAGTTAAATAGGGGTTGGCAGATAATTAAGGAAATTAGCACCACTTGCCAGATTAACACCAATAACTAGGAGGTATCTGAAAGTCTTCTCTAATTTTGATCAGTGTGTTTTCTGCAAAATAATGTTTTTTTTTTGTTGAAATACCTTAGTTATTTTGTGGAAAAGGTGTTCTGGTAGCATGGTATAGACAGGACAAAAACTCCTTCAACTGTTGAGCAGTGAAGATGACATTATTACAGAATTGTTCAATTGTTTATAAATTGTTCTTTAATTTTGATCGCCAGTGTACTTCCATTCAAACTTCACTTCGCTTGAACATTTCAACTTAAGTTCCATGACTGAAATCTTTAAGCTTTAATAGTTAGATCAGATACTTTGCTTTTTATTTCAACTTTATTTCAACAGGAAGTTAATTTCAAGACATTTTTAAAGATGTTTTATTCTCTTTACTGTTAGTTCCTCAAGCCATTTAAAAGCTGATAGTTAAATAAGAACTATTAAGCAATTGTGCCATTCATAAGCGGTGTCTATCTGATCCATCAGATGGACACTCTATTTATTCCTTATTTTGAGAAAAAATACAAATATACAGTACAACCTTGAGGAGGTCACTGTGAACTGATACATGTGGGTTTGATTATTCACCAGTGAACTGTAGGATATAGCAATCATACCCTGCGCACTGCTTAGTATTGAGAACAATATTATCAGCAATGTAGCTAATTAGAGAGGCACTGAAGCAAGATTTTCTTCGTCTGAGCACATATTCAGCCGTGGTCTACCACAGCAAAAAGGAAACTTTACTAAACCTCCAACAGTTACATTATATTGGATGGTATTAGATAAAACATACTTGTAAGATAAACAACTAGTGCATCCTTTCTGTAGAAGATAATGTGCTAGACCGATCAAATTCCTATTTGAATGGTTTAGGAGTGTAGACAGAAGAATAGTGTGATGACAATAGATAGCGAACACTATTTTGCACAACAGTTTTTATGGGCGCTATTGTAAATAGGTAGGGATTTATGATGCTTTTGCGGCTAATACACTCCTTTCAGCATGTTTATTATTTTTTTACTTATGCAGCTGTATACAGGATTCATAACACCGCTATCCAAGGTCTCGCGGAAGAGAAAGGGTTCCCTTTTGAGCCTCACATGGCCCCTTTAAGTTTTTCTGTCATTTCTCCAACCCATTGATAATTTAACATGCGTTGTTACATATAGTAGTGGCATGGTGGTGTCGCCTTGCACCTCCAGGGTCTGGGGTTCAATTTCAGTCTCTGTGTGCACGGAGTTTGCATGTTCTCCCCTTGCTTGGTGGGTTTCATCCGGGTACTCCGGTTTCCTCCCACAGTCCAAAGACATGTAGGTTAGGTTAATTGGCATTTCCAAATAGGCCGTAGTGTGTGAAAATATAAATGTATGAGTGCCCTGCAATGTATTAGCACCCTGTCCAGGGTGTACCCCGCTTTGTGCCCCAAGTCTGGGATAAACTCCAGGCCCCGTGACCCTGAATACAGGATTAAGTGGTATAGATGATGAGTGAGTGAGTGTTACAAGATATATTGTCAAATTGCCTTACACATGATAAGCAAATTAAATTGACTTTAAGATGGTGAATTTAAGCATATATAGATGAGTAATTAAGATGGAACTGATACCTGATTCTTTCCTGCATGTTCCATTATCTTCTCATAGACAATCTCGTTCATGATCTGAAAGCGCTTGATTGCCTTCTTTTCTGTGATTCCAACATACGTCTGTTCTAGTGGCACAGGACGGAAACTGTGGGAAGAGATTTCTGGATTTAATTCTTTTTTGGGTTAGGCTTGAATGAAACATTTACAAAAAGAGAGCCTCTTTGTTGCCTTTGTTTTAGTGCAGCAGGGCCAATTCTTTTCCTTCCTCACTATACAGTACAATAAAATATTTAGGCTTAAGAGTAAAATATGAATATTCCAAACAATTTACAATTTCCTGATATTAACATCTTAAACAATGACATATAAGCTTTCAATAACTGAATCCAGTTGGCAACCTGTTTATGGGCTTCTTTCAGGGCTGGTGGTGAGGTTTGCTCAGTCTTCCTTCCGGAGTCTTATGCCTTGATTATGAGCAAATAATTTCTTTGTCCACATTTTGCCTTTTAGCACCATTATAGAGGTTAACCTTCATTCTAGTGTTTTTGGTGAGCATCTCTTTATTTCACTGCAAATTCCAAGCTGGCCTTATGATTCTTACTATTAATGAGCGGTTTGCATCCTGTAGCATGGCTTCAATATTTCAGCTTCAAGTATTTTTCAAATAGTAGATACTGTGATACAGTGACACTTTTGCCCCTGCCCTGTGGAAGTTGGTGGTAATTTAACTGACTTATTTTTTTTTTTAAATGTTTTTTCAAAGCCCTTACCATGTTGGTCATCAAAACCTGGTGTTTCCTAAATCTATTTCCACTTCTTGTTACACCAACGGTGTCTTGTTCAGGATATTCTAAATTATAGCAAAACGCTGTAAAAAGAGCTGCTTTTCTCCCTTAGACAGCTCTTATTTTCATGTCAGGTTTTCGTTTTAAATAATAAAAAAACACTGGCAAAAGTGGTCAAACAAAAATATACTTTCAGAATTATAAACTGCTTAAACAATCAATCTAACGGATAACACCTGGACAACAAGAAACACATGTTCCAATAATTTCTATCACTTTCTATCAATTTCAACAATGGGTGGGCTCAGACAAAAATTATGGTGATTAAATTATGTAACAATAGATGCAAATACCAGTTATGCAATAAACTAGAAAATAAAATATGAAACATTCTCATTCATCTTTTGATTTCAAACCCAAATGTCTTCACTGACAGCAAGGCTTTGCCTTTCGATTGTAGCCTACTTTTTATTTATTTATTTATGTTTTATTATAAATATTTTACTAGTGGCAGGAAAATTTAACTTCGAGTTTGGGATGTGAATACTTTTACAACCAAATATTTCAAGTTGGTTGAATACCATGTAGGCTATTTATTTTCACATTTCAGCACTTGCACACTCCCTCACCTGTTGTCAAAATAGAAAAGACCCGTAGCAGGGTCTACTCGAAGGCACGTGGCAACATCCTCATAATTTGGGAGTGTGGCACTGAGGCCGATGAGGCGAACATCCTCCTGAGTCAGTTCCACATTTCGGATAGTTCGAGCAATCAAAGACTCCAGCACTGGTCCACGATCATCATGAAGCAAGTGGATTTCATCCTAAATACACAAGAGAAACAAATGAAGGGAAAGAAAGGCTGCCAGTGTGCTTCAATTGTGCATCTAATAGTTCCAAGTTCTACTTACAATGATGATGAGGCGCACTAGCTGGGTGTATGTGCGTTCCCCTCCCTTGCGGGTGATGATATCCCACTTCTCAGGTGTACACACGATGATCTGAGTAGCATTGATCTCCTCTTTACAGAGCTGGTGATCTCCAGTCAACTCAGACACCGTGATGCCATAACTAGCCAAACGCTATTGCAAAATCAATAAAGAACACTGTTACATACTGTGCGCAATTAAACTTCTACATACAAAACACATTATATAGCATTATTTAATAGAAGTGAGAGGGTAGAACATGATTAGGAAATCTCAAAAGGCAAAACAGTCAGAAAGTTTTTGATATTATTAGGATGGCCATATTAGTCATTAGTTAGGATGGCTATTATTAGTCATTGCTATACTTCTAAATTGTGCTCAACACTCAATACTACTGGCAAACAAGCTTAATTTATAGGTGAACTGTCTGTACATGTATTTCATAATGTAGTATTTGGTTTTCTTTTAGTCCACATTGGAATCTTATACAAACCAGGCTCATAAAACAGATATTTAAAGTTGTTCCAAAGTTGTTCGAATCCTTACGCTTGTCCGTTACATTTGCTGCTTCCAACACATCAACTTCAGTGATGTTCACTTAATGCCTAATATATCCTGTCTACTTCCAGGTGTCACTGTTATGAGATAACCAATACTATTCACTTCACCTTTCAATGGTCATAATGCTATTGCTGATCATAGTGCGTGTCTCCACCTGCAGGCATGCAAGCAAATATAGTTCTGATACTGTCTCCTAGGGATGCACGATTCTTGTGAATGTGAATCACAATTTTTCTCCATGGGAATTAAGATCATGATTCTCTCATACGATTCCCTCTCTCTCTCTCTTTTTTCCCCCCAATTGATTAGACTTAAAGTCACCTTTCCCTATTTTAATATAAATAAAGTGAAAAGTTGTTAAACATAAATAGAATATTAACAATAATACATACAAATAACTAACAAATAGCACTTGTGCATTTGACACTTGCAGACAATTACAGAATCACATGTGCTAGTTTATATTAGTTTATATAGCAACTCCTGATTGCTTGTTTAGCGCCCCCTCCTTGTTACGCGTCATGTGAGTGACAGCGGAATTCCGACAATGAGGAAGAGAGATGAGGTTGAGTTGTATAACTAAATCATTTGGTAATCTCTGGCCTGATTGGTAATTTAATAGTGTTTTGTGTTACACTGTTAGAGTGCAACCAGTGACCTTGACTGATACAGCAATCTGGGATTGGTGTCAAGTAAATACGCAAATTTGTGAATGCTGCGTAATCTGAATGCAGGAAAATACATGCAAGCGAATCGCCATCATTCAGAAATATGATTGCTTGCATGTTTGAATCGAGATCATGATTTTTTTCCCCGATTAATTGTGCAGATCTACTGTTTCCACATTTTCCTCTTCACCCATTGCATCTGACTGAAATGTTTGGTTGTAAAAGCCCACAGAAATCACAACTAAGAAGCCATTTCAATGGGATTATAAAAGGTGCATTTAATAGTCTTACCTTTCCAAAGCTGCCAACCATTTCCTGTACCAAGGAACGCATAGGAGCAATGTAGATGATTTTGAAGTCGTCTACATTGATGGTGCCATCCATGTTGATGTGCTTACCAATTTCTCTGAGCATGGCCATCAGGGCAACATTAGTTTTACCAGCTCCCTGTTGGTCACACACAGAAGCAATTAACATAAATAAGATGAAAAATTTGCATCCTTTTTAAAAGAAACACCAATTAAACAACAGTGTAAAAAATGTAAATAAATAAAAATCTAAATATTAACTGACATGAATTTACATAATGTGCTAACATATATTTTACTTCATACTGCAAAACCGTGATTAAATTGCTTAAAGGCAAATGCTGTAGAAGTCATTATTTATTGTAATTGATTGCATGCAAAAGACTTGCACTGGCCGGGGTGGGGGTTGATTGACAAAATAAATAAATAAATAAATAAATAAAAATAAAAAAAGAGAACATTCCAAAGGTACTCAACCACTGTTGAATGTTGTCTAAGACATACTGCCAAAATGGCTAAAGATTGGCATGGACCAGTCTCCAGTTCTCAAAGCGCACACTGGCACCACCGAAACCAAAACACAGAGATAATTATTTGTAAGATGAAATTTTAAAGATTAGGAAACCAGTTTACGGCATTACAGAACATCATACACGATGTAGTTAAACTCTGGTTTGTGATGGATTTCTTGGCAGAAACTGTGCAATGATGCAATGAGTTTAATACAGCCAGAGATTTGTTCACTGATGTGGGAATGTTTCGAGGATTCCAGCCATGTAAGATGAGAGTCTCTTCGCTTCACCGCAGAAGGCAGAGGATTCACTTTGAGATACAGCCAGACAATGCAAGTGGCTAAAGGAACGCTCTCATTATTATTATTTGTGTGCAAATAGTTTTAGTTTATTTACTTTCTGCAAAGAAAGGCTCAGATTTTTGAGGGCTTCTGCTATAGATTTGTGAAAGAGGGTCAACTTACAAGACTTAGCAGATAACTTTTCATAATCCAATTATTCAGGGTGCATTGTTCTTAAGTGTCTGTAATGTTAAAGCTTTTGGAAGACATTCCCTAAGGTAGTTTTGCATGTTTGGCTGTCTGCTCATGTTTTACATCATCACAATAATATTGGTTTATGTGATCAGCCAGTTGAAAGACAACTGATCAGTAAAAATGATGTGATTATCACGGTGGCCGATTGATTGGTGCATCCTTACAATTGAATATTATCATCTAATTAGACAAGTAAACCAAGCCACCAAAAACTTGCAGATTGTTACAGACTGCACCGAACACTGTTTAAATCACTGTTTAAGCAAAATAAACAAAGTGTTTTGATATTTTAACCGGTTTAACCTGTTTAAGGTGTTTTAACAATGTAAAAGTTAAAGTGCTGAATTACATCTAATGGTACTTTAACCTTAAGAAGGTTATGTTTTAGGGTCCCATTAAAATCAGTGCTTAGCCGTTAACAGATAACCACAGACAAACACCAAGCTTTTTTTTCTTTTGTGACATTGTTAATTTTAGATTTAGATTCAGATTTAGGGTAAAATGTGACAGAGCTGTACATTTCATGAGCCGTTTGTTTTTTAAGAGAGTTAAAAGAATATTAGAATTGTTACCACCAAAAAAAAAAAAAAAAGGCAGGGGGGCAGGTTTGGCAGTAGCTCATTTACATAGCTGCTGAACGGTCATCCTTTCTGACAAGCAGTGAAATAAAGGGAATTTGTGATACAATAAAACCATTTTGATTGAAGCATCAACAGAGACACTTTGGAGACTCATAGTACATATGCTAATTTGTCAACAAAAAAAAAAGTTAAATATGTGGGTCACATTTTTTCCTTTGCATGTGTTTTTGTGAATGAAATTATATTGTTGTACGTTTGTTATTAAATTAATGTTAAAAAAAAAAAAAAAAAGCCTCCCGCTCCATTCACATGCAAGATTTATTCTCTATTCAGATGTAAGTAAATGCTAATTGCTGTGTTGTTTGGGGGAGTGATGTGCTGATGCATGCCCGTGCATAACAGAATAGGAAGGGCTTTAATAAAGAAACAGACATTTTTTTTTTGATGTAGAAATTCTTATACACACATAAGAATCTCTCCATGATAAAATAACTTGGCATAAATCCACATTCCAGCATGAATAATTTCGTGGTCAAATTATTCAACGCTGGACACAAACAGCAAAAATGCACAATAATAATAACAACAATAATAATAATAATAATCATCATCATACTTTTTTGCTGTTTGTGTCCAGTAATTAATAATTATTTGACCAGGAATGGCTGGAACGTGTTTATGAATTCATTACTGCAATAAAGCTGCTTACATTGCACATGCTTTCACTTTTAAAAATTGCAGTTTTTATTCAGCAAGTATATATTTGTGCTCTGTTTTTCTGGGGTACTGATTTTGCATTTTGTCTGCTTTGCTAAAGTTGCCCGTCTTTGTGACCTGTTTTATAAAAATCAATCATGGATGCATATGATGCAACTTAAAATATGAAATCAAGATACATACAAAAAAATAAAAAAACCCTCTACATGAAAATTCTGCATGATAATTGGGAATATTTAAACTTACAGTGGGAGCACAAACCAACAGGTTGCCATCCGTCTCCATGGTGGTCTTGAACAACTTGCTTTGAATGCGGTTCAAGGTTTTGAACCCCTCAAATGCTGCTTGGGAGTACTTTGGCATCTTCTCAATAGCTACAAGTGTCTGGGGAAAAAAAAAAAACTGTCAATGACACTAAACAGTAGCATAGCATACAGCGTTTGCCACAGACAATGGCCAGGTTAGATATATTGTTGCTGTATTTTGCAAATAATTACATTCAAAATGAATATAAATAATGAACATTTCAATAATTGGAATGGATTTTAGATGATTCACTGAAATTATATATTAAGATACTCCCATGCGATTTAGAGTCCCATTTAAATTCTATCCAAATCTCAACAGCCCTTTTTTTTTTCATACAATGAGAACAAACATTTTCCTCATGCATTTTTAGACTCTCTCATCTGTGCTTGCCAAGCAGATGAATACAGAGCCATGAATATCTTCACTTACAAAACACGAACATAGGCTTAAATAAAGAAAACAATGTGGTGTTCATCAGGACCTCTTCACTATACAAGGTTTGTTGTTCCTCAAGGTGCTCATGCATGGACAGTTTATTTTATTTATATCATTTTATTTTCTGCAATAAATTAAGTACAATTAAACATGAAAATTAAATAAAAATTACAGACATCTTTGCCCTTTTGAAGCGCTGAACTTTGAGTTTTAAATGTTGACCTATTTTAATATACAATAAGGCCAAAGGTTTGCGGACGCTTAATAGAAATATGCGCAACGTTTGAACATTACAATCCAGATTGACATTGACATTACTCGGACATATATGCGACTAAATAGTTAAGAATATGTACTGAACAAAAGAGTGGTTTGATTTTACACAGCACTGATTGGATTTCGATTTTTCGTCTGTTCGCTCACTTTGCAATATTCACATTAATTAATTTAAACAATTAAAAAATACTTTTGAAAGTATTTATACTTTACAGCATTATTTCCACACCTGTCGAAAAATTATGCACAGTATTGCACAAAAAAAAAAGTCTCACCTCATCCTCAGAAAAGGGCTTAGGTTTAAGCGCAGGCACATGAACCTCCTCATAACCTTTCCTCTGTTTGCGGAACGAACCATCAGGCAGCTGGCAGCGCTTGTTGGCCATAAAGTGACTGCCCTGAGTAAAGGCAAGGTCCTCCAGATCTAGCAGATGCCGAGATGACATTGTCTACAAACAGGAAATAGAAGAGAAGGCAATGATTTCATACCTTTAAAACAATTATATTCACTGCCAAAAACTAGAGATTAAAAAGCAGAAATATTATGTGGTAAAAAAGAAAAAAAATTTAAACCACCTGTCCATGATCAATGTCCATTGATTCCAGATCACTGTCTACCCGAGACTTTCTAACTCTTTCTCTTCGTGATCTCTCCTCCTACAAGGGGGGAGGGGGAAAGCAGTGGTGATTGACAAACATAATTTACAGTGCACTACACAAGTGTGCAACTTAAAGCTAAAACTTCAGTGTGGAAAATTGTGTTCCTGTCAAAAACTGTTTCTAGTTTGTAAACCACAAAATCTTACAGCTTTAATTGTTGACGGGTAACAAAAAAAGTGTGAGTGCTCACTCGAATAATGTCTTCTTTTTCAGTCTCCTGCAACTGGTAGAGAACTTTGGACAAATCCTGATCTGCTTCCATTTTGCTCATAATCCTCTCCTTCTCAGAGTCACTTTGAGCACTTGCCAACATTGTGCAATACAATACTGCAACAGAAATTCACACAGTTAGAGGTGGATGGAGGGGAAAGAAGAAGAAGGAAAAAAAAAAAGAAAGAAAAAAAAAAAGATTCTAATTGTCAACGGGGATGTGATCTGATAAGGCCAGATTGAACCTAATGCAGTGTCGGTCCATGTAAGAAGGGAAGCACAAGAAGATTTCTTCATGCACAGAACCCATTCTACAAGCCACGTTATGATCTGGAGTTGCTTAAATTGGAGAAACAAACAGAAGTATAAATAAAAATGCAGGTATGTGCAATCAATGACTAATTTGCACTCGCTGTGTTTTGAGATTATATAAGCATGCGTAATGAGTGGGTTTGATACTAACTCACTCAGTTTGGGAAAAAGAAAATCTGATCAGAGGCTTTTAATGGACCCCCTGTTTCCATCAAAATACAGAAGCTTCCGCATTAGAGAAAGAAACGTTTATATTTGAAGCTGATTGGCCGATCACTAGTAATGGCCAATCAAACTGAAAACCAGCCAATTCTGGTCACTGGCTGATTGACTGGTTATTCGCTATAATAAATATAATGGGTTTAAAAAAAAAATTGGAGTCAGTGTGGTAATACATGAATCACCACACAAAAGAAACAGATATTTTTTCCCCCCTGATAAACATTTTCCAGGATGACAATGGCAAAATTCTTTGTTCAATCTGTGACAGAGTGGTTCTGGAAGCATAAAGAATAATTCTGATACATGAATTGGCCATCTCATGACATGCCATAATCAAAACTAAAGGCTGAATAAAGTTAAGAGTGTGATTTTGATTTTGGCCAGCCAGTGTATATTGAGCAATGAGAAAAGAACTGGGCAATAAGCAGCAAGGATGCAACCAATACAGCAAAATATCCTTGCCTAAAACAACCTCAATATAAATTTAAAAGCTAAGAGCTAAACAAGTGACAGTAATATGATTAATAATCAAAATAATTGTCAGTTGCAGCCCTAATCAACAATGCCCTTACTCATGCGTCTATGCTGGCGCAGGACCTTGATGAAGTCAAATGTGTTAAAACCCAGCAAAAGCACCAACTGATTTTCACATTCTCGATCATCACTGGCAGTCTGAAAACAGAAAGGAAGGCACTATGGTAAGTTACATCACAACATGAATTTCAGGACCAGAACACAGGTTAAGCAATTAATATGAATATTATAATAGAATAATGACTGATGTTTTGTTTCACCTTAAGAATCTCCAGAACCTCATCAGCTTTCTTCTGAGACACAATAGCATCATCATAGAAACGACTGAGCTGTCGCTGAAGCCAGAAAGCATCAATGTCTCTCGGATGGAGGTCTTTCTTCTTATTTGTCATTACATCTCCTGCACTTCCAAGCTTAAAAGAGAGATAAAAACAAGCAAACATCTAAATAAACAACAGAAGCAATATTCAACTAAACATTACTGGAAATGAATTTCATTACTAATTCCATTTCAGAATTTCATTTTCAGTGAAGAGTTATGAAGCATGCTGTAGTGCAACAAGACATCATATACACCATCCAATCCTACAGTCATGTGTAAAAGTTAGTACTCCCTCTATTTTAATTCTAGGTGTTTTTGTGTAAAACATAAGTATCATCTGATCATAGTAGATCTTAAAAATTCTAATTATTTTTCACTGTGCCATTATTTTTTTTGACAAATGTAAAAAAAAAAAAAAAAAAAGAAAAAGAATTGGGTGTTTGTTTTTCTTCTAATTGATACAGTTCTCTTCATTAAAACTTTAAATGAGATGTTACTTACATTTGCAGACAGTGTACACTTCACATCAGCTTCCTCACCCTCACTGTCATCAGAACCTTCATCACGTACTTCACCAAACTGGTCCTCATCACCTTCCTAAAGAAACATACGCATACAGTTGAGGTCAAAAGTTCACATACACTTTACAAACATACACTGTCAATTAAGATATCTACTTTATTTCGATAAAATGCAATTCTAAAAAAAAAATAAAATAAAAAAAATAAAATAAAATAAAAAAGGTTCTATACCTCAACCCATCTATTAGAGATGGAATCACCAGTGACCACCTGATATGGTGTCATGATATCTAACTCTATATCACTATTCTGTAATTACTGCAATCAATTATTCCAATTATCAATTATCAATATTCCAATTTGGTATCATTTTCTGATTTAGTTCTAATTTTAAGACCTTTAACCTTTTAAACTTATTCACTCATAATGTGACTGCACATATTATAGTATTTACAGTTATAAACTATTAGACATTTAATAGTACGCATATATAAAAATATATACTTATAATAATTGACCAAGCTGCTTGAAGTTCATTCCTTTAACTTCTAGAACCTTCCAATCAATTTGGTGTGCATAAACATTTGACAACGTGAAAATTTAAAACAGTCAATTAAAGTTTAAACAAATGTCCCTCTATTCAACAGTTTTAAAATTCTCTCGTGTGCATTAAGTATTTAATTTACTTAATTACTTAATTTAACTAAGTAAATGCCATGAAGAAATGTACAACATTCTGAAAAACTGACACTGAAAGCAAAGTAAGCATTATATAAATTGTATAATGGTTTTCATGGACTGAACAAAAATACACCATTAGCATGTCATTTTGTCATTAAAAAAAAAAAAAAAAATTTACACACACACACACACACACACACACACACACACACACACACACACACACACACACACACACACACAACCTTTAAAAAATACTCACCTCTTCATCAGACTCGAACTGCACATTTACTCCGTAGGTTTCATCTATGTTGTCATCTATATCGGGGAAATTAAAAGATTTATCAGAATACTTCAAAGGCAAAAAAAGTAACTTAAAACATTTAGGGAGGGGCTAAGCACATTAAATGCAAACAACCTAAGGAAGGCAAGGCAAAAAAATACTGTTGCAAGCAATGAGCCCAAGCACCTTGCGCCACCAGTGCACCACACAACCAGTGTTTATTGAGCATGTTAAGACCACCAAAAAGCCATCGCTGACCAGGCGCACCGCACAACTTGCATACTTCACACACTATAGGGCTGATGTCACCTTGGGTCCTAAATATTTGTTGAGTGTGTGTAAGTGAGACATGTGAGTGTTC
>JAAGKR010003980.1:28268-51146 GCA_011419295.1 Clarias macrocephalus | reverse complement strand
CTGAAAGCAAAGTAAGCATTATATAAATTGTATAATGGTTTTCATGGACTGAACAAAAATACACCATTAGCATGTCATTTTGTCATTAAAAAAAAAAAAAAAAATTTACACACACACACACACACACACACACACACACACACACACACACACACACACACACACAACCTTTAAAAAATACTCACCTCTTCATCAGACTCGAACTGCACATTTACTCCGTAGGTTTCATCTATGTTGTCATCTATATCGGGGAAATTAAAAGATTTATCAGAATACTTCAAAGGCAAAAAAAGTAACTTAAAACATTTAGGGAGGGGTTAAGCAAACAACCTAAGGAAGGCAAGGCAAAAAAATACTGTTGCAAGCAATGAGCCCAAGCACCTTGCGCCACCAGTGCACCACACAACCAGTGTTTATTGAGCATGTTAAGACCACCAAAAAGCCATCGCTGCCCAGGTGCACCGCACAACTTGCATACTTCACACACTATAGGGCTGATGTCACCTTGGGTCCTAAATATTTGTTGAGTGTGTGTAAGTGAGACATGTGAGTGTTCGTGTGTGTGAGAGAGAGGAGTGCAAGATGTGCGAGTGCATCAGTCTGTGTGAGAAGAGTGAAAGTGTGTGATGTGTTAGTATGTGTATGTGTGAGATGCATGAGGATGTTTGTCTGTGCGTACCTGTGTGAGAGACAGAGATGCATGTGCGAGTGTCAACATTTGTGGTGATTTGTGTATGTGTAGAATAAAGTGCATTTTAGGTGAAGACCTCAGAAAAGCCGCAGATGCTGGGAATTTTTTTTTTTTTTTTTTTACAAATCACACTGTGGTGCCACTCAATGTGATGCCCCCACACAAAGTTATTAACCACATTCCAGCATAAGTTTGAGGCATCATCACAGCTGACCCATTTGAGAAATCAAAAATCCCTCCACAATTTGGCATCCTCAACGTCTTGAGATCACAAAGGCCCAGTTTGGTGCCGATCACATAAATTCCCCAGGAAGAGGGTATCAAATTCCTTTGGGTGTATTTTTCAAATGACCCAAAATAACTGACTTCCTGTTGAGTAGACGAAGTCATGACATGCAATGTGAAAGTTGTTCAGCTCAATAAGCTCCAAATGTATACCGAGTTTCAAACAGACCCTAAGGGCCAAAAAGACCCGGATGGCGGAAATAAGAAAATAATCCTTAGAAGAACAAGAGGGCCCTTCACACACACAATGACATCAGCACTTTTAGAAATCACTACCATAGCAATGATGATATAACTATGACATCACCATGCTGATATCATATGGGCCCTAAATAAGAGCTCTGCCACAATAAAAAAAATTGATAAACTAGCAAACTATTATCAATAAAATTCCATTATCATCCAGCTAGATTATTTTATAAATATCCACTACATCAATTTACTTGGCCTAAAACATAACCGAAAATGGCCAAAGACCATTTTCCTGTTCTAGCTTTTGGTTCACATCAAGGTCTTGACCACAAAGCTTCATTTAACTAATTCTAGGTACTGAAAACCAAGTTAAACCTGGAGGACATAAGCTCTTAAAACTCTCATGCCGAGATAGTAATCCAGTTTTACCCATATTTTGGAGCTCCTTGTCTCCTCCATAGTCTGTGATCTTTTTTCCCAGGTTGACTAAGACATGGTACCGTGTGTCATCCGCAGGGCCAAGCAGCTGCTCAACCTCTCTCCGTCTTTCCTTATCTCTCATCTTGTCATTTTTTAATACAGCCAAGACTTCATCAGCAGCCCCGCACAAGATGTCTCTAGGCTAAGAAAGATGCAATAAATTAAGATTACTTGTACAAAATTCAGTTCATAAATTTGAGCTACTGATGATGCCAAACACGGAGCGTGTGTATACGTATAGTTTCAACAAAGTAAAGAACAATCTAGCCAGTGAGCCATAAAAATTAAAATTAATACCTGATCTCCAAGAGCAGCCTGGATGAAACTCAGGAGGATTTCATACGTTTCTCTGGTCTCTTTAGTTTTGGGCTTGTAAACAATTCCAACCATATCATCAATACCCTCAGACAGAAGAGTGAATCCCTTCATTTTGTTAATGTCATGCCTGTCCTCATCTCGCTTTCTTCTCCTATGTAATGGAAAGAAAATTCAGATGTCACATACATGCACACTGGTGTACAGTATAAAAAAAATAAAAACAGAGTTTAGCTAGACTTGGGTGTAAACATATAACAAGTAAGTCATGTTATAAAAATACACGATACACCTGACATTAGGAAACACTAAGGTTGTGTTCTGCAGCAATACAATAAAAAAAGGCAACACAGACATACTTTGCCCTCCTTTCCTCCAACATCTGTGGCTTTGTTCTTTGACTCTTATCACCCATTTTTGTTCCCTCCAGTTTTCCAACCAGTGACAGCACCTCGCCGGTGGGTTCATCTCGCCGTGTGCGGTCGATCAGAGAGCGGTCCGCTTGCAGCACCAAGTTAGAGTTCTGTAGAGACAACACGACATTGAGCAAAAACACCACACGCGCCAACTTTTCGTCAGAAATACATGTAACATTAACTAACTTATATAACTAAATAGTTATCTATATTTAAACGTAACAGATGGAGTAATGCTAAAACAACAAGACTAAACAGTAAGCAGAAAATGATTGTTGTACTTACAGCTTTATATTCGTATTGCAGGCTACGCGCTGTAACATCCGCCATGATTGTAGTTAACGTTAATCCTGGCTACTTCTCTAAACTATTAACGTTAACTTACAAAAATGAACGGTAATTCCTGCGCAAATAATACAGTAAATTAATATGGCAGGCTCCAACTGCTGGTGAAATATTTTGTATAAAACCTCGTTACATCAAATCTTTATGTTTTGTATGAGACGAAAGTAAGCTGGAAACATGCACAACGCGGTTACAACGACACAGCTTTTATTCAGAGTACAGCTTCCCTGTACTTCCTGAACTGTTGGTGATATAGTGCCCCCATGTGGAGCGGAGGAAGCAGCCCGTGAAACGTGGATTTCGGATCCTTGCTTGCTGACAACCGTATACATAATAAATAAATAAATAAATAATAACTACTATTATTATTAACGAGTTTAACACTTACACCTACACCAAACAAGATATAAGCGTTGTCGTTCTTTGTGATCACAAAGAACACAAAACCTACAAGTCGGGACGAAGGGGAACACCCAGAAAACGTCACATCCGTTTTGTGCGGAGGGAGAAAACAAACCCTAGCCACAATGCTGTTTTTCTGTTGTGTGCGGAAAAAACATAAAATATGAGCATTAGTAATCTATTTACTACCTAACCGAATGGCAACAACTTTAACCAAGACTGAAAATATGTGAGGTTTAATAGTCATAGTGGTGTGTGTGTATTAGAACGAGAGAGACAGTCTGTTTTAACAAGTATCTACACGCATTGTTCTCTGTCCTAGAGTGATCTGTAGTTCCCCGTCTCGCGCTACATGACTCAGATTACTCAGACGAACTGGTCCTGCTTTTCCCCGGCGCTCAGGGTCTGAGACAAAAACTGTCATTTTCCAAAAAAAGATACATTTTGAATGTTAAGATAATTATTTTGTGAAAAACCTTTAATGTTTTTTGGCTAAATTAGATTGACAGTGGAGTTAATTAATAATAATAATCGTATAGCTAAAATACTTAAGAGTTCCTCTGACTAAAACTTGACTAAAAATAGGATAAGATTGACTAATTATGATAAAAGCTAACAAGGACATTTATCTTGGGACTAAGACAACAATTTAAAATAGCTGATAAAAGTAATGCTAATTGAGTGTTATTTGTCAAGCCACTAGTTGACTGTTCAACTAACCATACAAAAAAAAAGCAGCAAAACATGACACATTGTTGGTCTGCGCTTACGAGTTAACCATGGGTAGAAGAGAATGATGGGTAGGACGAATTTATAGAGCACCAGCAGTGCAGGGATTTTATAGCAGTACTAGCAATAGCTAAAAACAACTAAAGTGAAGCGTATGGCTTTCTTTCTTTTTCTGTACTGTAGCAAATACAGCCAACTAACTGCTTGCCATCCCAGAGCAAAGTCCCAAGCATGTTTTTGCTTACATCGCATGCGGTGTTTGAATGAATGAAGGGTCACACAAACTTGAAACATGTTTTAGAGGACAGACGTGTCAACATTAGAGTCAGATAAAGTCCACTTGTAATTATGAATGTGATCCGTCATGGCGTGCAAATCCGAAAAAAAATCTGGTTTGAAAAAAAAAAAAACAGTGGTTTGTAATGTGAACATCCCACACTGTCTGGATCGGATGATGAATTTGGGTAAATGGTGTCAAAGGAGAGATCCATGTGCTTGGTGTGTTTCCTCAGGGTACTTCAGTTTCAAAGTCTAAAGACATGCAGATTAGGCTAATTGGCATTCCCGAATTGCACATAGTGTGTGAATGTGTATGTATGTGTGTGCCCTGCGATGGACTGGCACCCCATTCAGGGTGTAACTCACCTCATACCCCAAGTCGCAGCTAACACCGCGACAGAATAAATAGTTAATAAATAAATAAATATAAATTTATATTTCTATAAAAAATATATTTTTATACATTTTTATACATTACAAATATACATTTATATTTAAATAAATTTATATTTAAATAAAGAGTGAGTGATAGTATGATATAATATAACATAACATGTTATAATCCTCTTCCACATGTGTCATTCAGGTTGTAATACATTTTAACCAACTTGTAGTTTTTGCAGTACACATTATGTTCCTATTGAGTAACCTGACTGTTATTGCCTTCAATTGTATATGATTAATAAAGAAATGTTTATTACTCTAATCCAGACCTACCACAGTATTTGTTCATGTATATATTACATACTGGATTAGTGATATATGAGATATGAGTACAATTAAATAAGGGTGTATGAAAGGTGTGTGAATACTTTCAAGTTTTTACTTTATACAATTCATACAACCTCATCTCATAGTCACCTCAATTCAAATAATTTATGTTTGAATTTTGTATATTATTGTTATTTATAATTATTATTATTGTTATTGAAAAATCTGAATGCTGTTCATAACAATTAGGCAGAACCAGAACGCCCTGTACACACACCACACAGGTTGTGAAAGGCCCTGCAAATTATCCTAGGCCCCACCCCCTCCTGGTCTTAAAGTGCATGTGAATGCTTATGATTTCAGGGAAAGAATGAAGTGTAAAGACACACACACACTACATGAGAGAGAACTGCAGGAACAGTATTCAGGTCAGCTTTTGTTCTTGCCTCTCCAAATTTGATGTCAGCAATAACAGTAAGGTTAAGGTGATATGCTAGCTTGGCTATAGCTTTAATCTTCATGTTTTTGCTAATATGCATTTCTTACTTGTATATGTCTTTCATATGTGTAATATATATATAAATGTCCCATGCACATCCTCCTCACTTACTTATTCTCTATACCGCTTATCCCCACAGGGGATGGACAGACTGAAATTTATCCAACGAAACTTTGCACAAGGCAGGGCAGTGTACCCACTGGCACACACCCAATCATATACTTCAGGTGATTTGGAAATACCAGTAAATGTACTCTGCATTTCTTTGGATTGTGGGAGGAAACCAGAATACTTGAAGGAAACCCACCTAGCACAGGGAGAACATGCACTGAACTCCACAGTCATAGAGAGCTCCCTAGCCATGGAGGTGTAAGGTAACAATGTTAACCACCAAGTCATCATGAAACCAAACTATTTAGAACTACTCCTTAAAAAAACAAATCAAATAAAATTAAGCCTTTATTAATTTTGACTTTATTTAATAAAATCTTTTTAAAATAAAAATTGAATATTTACATAATATTGTATTAATATAATCTATGTAATTGACAAAGATGCAGGTTTAAATGTAAAATATTTTGCTTAGAGAAAAGTCATATTCTTCCTAGTTAGGGCACATTATAGTTTAATATACAGTCTAATAAAATCACATAATCCCACTATTTAATGAGGTATGTCCAGGGCAGTCAAAACGGTGGTACAACCTCAAATTTGACTTGGACTTATTTTGGGTATATCCAAATAATTTTAAAAGCAGGATTTACAGCTTTTGTATAAAAGTGAAATTTCCTTTGTCCTTTCCTTATCACACGTTGCTCAAATGACTAATATTAATATATTTAAAACCATATCACAGAGGGGAACATGTTTTATAAGCCATGTTGTGTTGTTCAATACAAAATGTCTCTTTCTCTGAATTGCATATAAATCAGGAGCCATGCAGAGTAATTTAGCCATGATGACAATTCTAAAAATATATTAATCTAGTATAAATCTATAATTTTGTATATTTAATCTACGAATTCTAATATATAAAATTGAACTGGCATTAAACATCTGTGCCACATATGAATTGAAGTATGTGTTATGTGAAGATCCCACAAAGAAAACATATTTAAATGTCAGGAGAATTTGAACACCACACAATCTGTAGGTGGTTAAGTTGACCAATCATGCAAATATATAATTTACCCACAGTATATTAAAATTACTGAAGACTACACAGCCTTGGTATAAATGTAAGACCAGATTAGGTTTCTGCCTACATTGCAGAACCTCATATAAAGCTTGAGCATGATTTATATTATTGCTTGTCCAAACAATTGGAGGTATATTTTACTTACAGTAATTGTACTTCTCCAAAATCCAAGAATCACCAGAACAAGTCTTTAAAATAGAAAGAGGCAAGGAGGTAATGTAACCCTTTTTTTAACCTAAGGGACTTTTAAATTAGAATAGATACAGTATGAATTAAACATTATTTTGTCATTTATTATATTATGAAAAAAAACCTGATGTAATGTATAAAACCTGTAATGTATCTTCCTTATGTAACAGGTGCCTCTATATATATCATCAGTCATGCTGAGTACCGTGGACCAGATTGGCATCTGGGTCTTAACTGGCCTTCTAGCCATTTTTACAATCTTTACTAATATCTATATCTTACTAGTGAACCAGCGAAACTGCAGAAAAAATCATCTACATCTTTGCCCAGGTGACACTATAATGACTAGTATATCGATGGCTAGTATTGGTCATCAAATCCTTGCTTACTTGTGGATGAGTTTAATTCAAGTGGACATAATTTGTATGTATGACACTCTGGAATCCATTCTACTGATGTTAATTTTCTCCCTGAAATTCTCAATAATGTGGACTACTGCTTTTCTTACATTCTTTTATAGCACTAAACTTGTGATCAAGCCTATCCATTGCTACACACACATTCAGGAGGTTATTCTAAAGCATGTTCTCACTGTATTGGTTGTAATTTTTGTGTGCGGCTTTACCAACTGTCTGCCTGTTATAACTGTTGAGAAATTTCACAATGGTAGTGAGGGAACAACTGACTGTGGTTCAATACTACCAGATGGGGCTGTGGGACTCGGCTACATTATTTATCTTGTAGTCATTGCAGACATTGTTCCAGGTATAATAATGATCAAATGCAGTATCTCCATTTCATATCACCTGTCTATCCACCTCCGCCACATGAAGGAAAGCACCAATGGCGCCCATGCTCCCAAGCTGGGTACTCAGATGAGGGTGATCAGGATGAACCTTACTTTGGTGGCAGTGTTTCTTTGTTTTCTGGTTGTAGATCTTTATACTCAGTCCACAGTAGTTTTGAAAAGTGAAAACACCATGGGCTTATCTATTCTTTTCACCACAATTTATACAACAGTCAGTGGATTTGTGCTAATTTATGGAAAGAAGAGCTTCTGGAAAGAGTTTCTTCACTGGTATAACCTATTTCTAGATGAGTATACTTGTTTAAGTGGTATGAAAGTCCCAGAGAGTAAAACTGTGATGCACACTGCTCCAAAGCACTGACTGTATGTTACTATATTGGCTATAGCATTATATCTGGATTAAGTAGCACAGTAATGGACATATTTAGTTATTTGATATCTGTTAGATATTTGGTTTGTCTAAAAATCCATAGTACTTGTGTATATGCTGCAGATATGTTCTTTTTTTTCTTTGGATAGTTCAGTTGATTGTGGCATGGTGGCGTAGTGGTCTTGCATCTTGCAGGGTTGAGGTTTTGATTTCTGCCTCAGGTTTGTGTATGTAGATTTTGCATGTTCTCCCCATGCATGTTCCCCCTCCGGGGATAGGCTCCAGCCTCCCTGTGACCCTGTACAACCCTGTTTTATAAGGTATCGGTATAAAAGATGAATGAAAGAATGAATGTTCAGTTGATTACATTTTAAGTCCACTAAGGCTATGTCTTGTCTATTGAAGTGGAAAGAACAGCATTACCCCTGTAATGGGACTCAATCTTTGTTGTATTGAATATATTTATTTTATTTTTACCTCTAAAAACAGACTATGTGCTTAATGAGGGATGCATCCTAATTATAACCAATGGTTGGTAGCAAATCATGAACAAAAACCAGTATCCAAAATTATATTATTTAGTTTTTATGTAGTTTTTAAATTGTTAACCCCACTTTGTACCAGTATAACAGCTCGATGTTGTATGAACTACTTCTAAATATTGTTTGTATTTTAGCTACAATATATTAGAATCTATTTTAAAACATGGATATGTAAATAATAAAGTGAAACTGATTACTAATCTGAGTGTTACTGTGTTGAGCTTTAGTAATTCATGAAGACCTGGCATAGTAAAGTGACATGGTAACTCACTCCTCATGACATCTAATGACTCAGATGTTACTAGCTTATTCAAAAATATAATAAAGTTGAAATCCTTTCCTACACAGTGGAAATTCCTTTTGCTGTATATTGCTTTTGCTCCTGGTTTCGTACCAGATGACACACACAATCCTTCTTTTTTTATCTGATCTTGGAAGTGGCACTGCGGATGTCCTGCAGCCCCCATGGCTGGGTTAGAGTATTGGCTAGGAATCAAACCTGGGCCTGATGCATGTGAAACTAGTGACTAAATCATAACTGTGTTCTTCACTATTAATTTTTGATCTGGAAGTATTACTAATGGTCATTTATTACTTATGATGTGTTAGTAGTTTGTTATTAATCAAGTCAAGTCAAGTCGGCTTTTATTGTCATTTCAACCATATACAGTTCAATACACAGTGAAACGAAACAACGTTCACACTTTACCGGAACCAGCTAGCTGACTAATTAAGATAATTAATTAAGAGATCTAATTAGCTGACTGGCTCAGATATTACATCTGATTAACTTAAAAATTTACATCTTTTAGTTAACCTAAAAACTATAAATTTCTATACAAAAAAATACACAATAGACAATAGACAACAAAGTGCACGTGCAAATGTGCAAACAAGAGCTACATGACAAACACAACAATGTAACACGTTACAGTACTTTTTTTTTTCTTTAGTGATGAGGTATGAGTTGAGGTAGTGGGAAGAGTAGCAGTAAATAATTGACATTGTGACAAAAATATTGTGTGACTCAACTGAATCTGGGAACTATTTAGAAATATTTTTTATTTATTTTAGTTATTCAACAGAGCACCTTACAAACTGGTACAAATTATTTATTACTACAATAACTTACTTGATTTACAAAAATTCACTGAACACATTTAAATGGATGATTAAACTGCAGATCATAGTAGAACTAACTTGCTGCCAAATATATCCCACCCTTTGACAGGTGTCTCTGTATTTATATAATCAATGTTATTCACTGCATGCGTCAGTGATTTTAATGTCACAGTTGATTGGTGTGTTTATCAGAAATGTCCAGGTGTCATGAAATGCAACTTTGTGTCAAATGTGAATTCTTTGACATCAGAGTCTGTTTCAAGGCTGATGTTCCTGTGCCAAGAGTCCAGGTCACTTGTTTATTTTTAATATATTATATTAGAACTATTTATATTAGAGTCCAAGATGAAGTTGATCTTTTTTTTTTTGAAGTTGAGAGTTTTCATTTTACTGATTATGGTTTCTGTATAGAAACTAACATTACATTACACACAATGACTTACTTGACAGTGAAGAGAAGAAAAAAGCTTACATGTTTATTTTACAGTTTTTATAGAACTGCTATAATGAACTCAAACCATGCAGCTCTCCGGGCTCTCAAACTTATTTAACATGTCTCTTGAATAATAATTATAGAACACATGGGTTTCTTATAATTTCAAAATCAAGACATTCAACGTAACAAAAAATTGCATGTGCATCTTATCAGTTTTCTGGCCTTGTAAAAAACATTTAATTAATAAACACAACAGTCAGGTGCAGCCAAAGACTCACAACAAGATGCCAATGCATTTTTTTTTCTGTTATTTTTTTGTCTTTGGAGAAAACCCTCTGAAATATAGCCATAAAATGTTATTACCTCCAAGCTTTTATATTGGGCAATATTGCCATAAAGTTAAATATTGCCCAATATAAAGGCTTGGAGGTAATAACATTTAGAAAAATATAACAACATGGAGACATTAAAACTTTTATTTATTTATATATTTTTTATTTTAATTGCAAATGCCTTTACATAAAATAGCCACAGTTAATAAAGTGCTACATCTAAATGAAGCAAATAAAGAAGCAATAGTAGTAGTAATAATAATAACAATAATAATAATAATTTTATTAATATCGTATTGAATATGAAAGTTTCTTTTCATACAGTCTCCCCCATGATTGAACTACAGGTGCACAGATTCAGAAATAGCTAAGTCTGTCAAGTTTGATGCATTTAAGGAAAATCCTTCAAATGGCTGCTCCTAAACAAACAAAGCAGTTCATTTAATTTGTCTCAGTCTCAGATGACACTTTAATATAGGTATTTAACAGACCTATTATTAAAATTTCACTTTTTATACATTTTTAGATATTCAGACGTGAGCAAAAAGAGCAGTCCTGACTTTTTTCCTTTTTGTAGTCGGAAAACCTATCCGGCCAATTTGATTTTGTGCCAGAGTAACATTTAAAAAAATATATAAAAGAAAATGTATTCTTTTCTCTATTCTGAAAAAAAATTATATTTTCTTCCCTTGTTGCTCATCTCCAGCCAGCTCCACCATAATGATATAGTATTTGATCTTTATAAATCAAAAGAGAGGTAATGCAAATATGTTTATGCTTATATCCTCTGAAGAAGTCAAACTTAAGTGAATATTTCTATTTATAGTGTGAATGTTCTAATAGCCATTCCAAAATTTCTTTATGTTTGTGCTAATCATTTTACTTCAGACTGCTTTCTCAGTGAGGGCCTGTATGACACTGTGCTGACATCCAGATTCAGGCTCAAAAGTGGATCTTTTTCCGATTGTTTATGACTCCACTTCATCGGATCCTTAAGCTTTAAATGTTCTTCTTTTACAGTTTTTGTACTGAACACAGAACACTGTAAACTGGCAAAGTACCACTGTAAATTTCCACACCAGGACTAATGTGGATCGCTATATCCATAATAAAGGAAGGCATACTTGCAGGGTGTGTAAACAAAGTGTGTGTGTGGGTCGGGGGTGTTGGTGGATGTGGATGCAAGCTGGTTTGCTAGACTAATAGTTAATGGCTGCACCAAAACTGTCTCCCTAGTGATTTGTTAATGGATGCAAATTTATGCTATCAGTAGACAGATTAAGAATGGGAATTCTTTTATTCACATGCAACACATCAGTTGTAATTAATCCATTAATTCTGTAATGCTTGATGTGCAGCTAATGTTGCTTGTATTATATTGATTTTATGATGAAAAATATTGATATTTTGAAAAATTGTCAAACCTTAACTTTTTGCTCAAAGTTAAATGTTATGGTAAACATCTCGTCAGTATTTGCTCATAATTATTTTTGCCTTATTTGCAGCAGTTGCCAAAAACAAGTTTGAGCCCTGATCACAGGTCACTTTGCTAAATTTTGTAGCTAAACCATGATGTTTCACAAGAGCAACATTGTTGTTACTAAATATTCAGAGGAGGCTTTCGATACAGCTGACATGGTGGCATTTTGCTAGGGCCACATAGAGCAAGTGGGGAAAAGAAAAGAAAATAAATTTTCTGAATTTTGCTTTGTTTCTGTCATTATGTTGGTCAGTTAACTTCGTTGACTCTGATTCTAGTTTGTCAGTAAGGCAGGGTACTGCTTGGAAAAGTTTCCCACTCATTTGACCAAGATGGAGAGGGAGGTGGCTAATTTTGTACAGCAAGGCAATTAGTAAAATCAACCACACTATGAAATGCTACCAAAATAGACCACAGTTTATTCATAGTTTATTTGGGGTAGGTATTAACTATGTGTCCTGATGCTTGTGAAAAAAAGTCAAAGCAATTAGGTGGCCAGTTTACAAAAGGTACGCAGCTACGCTTCATACACTTTATGAGTACAATGTTATGTATGAAATAAAATAGGCTAATATAATACTTATAATTGTTTTTTTCTTCCTCCAACGGTTTGCCCAGGGCACCGTATGCTCTAGAACTGCAACTGTATACAGTTGAATATATTACTTAAAGCAAATATTATAATTGATTTTTAAATACTTTAGTAATAATGTGTTTATAAAAAAACAAAACAAAACAAAACAAAAAAACATGAGAGATAAAAAAAAAAACTTGCTCCCTGGTATAAGGATCACACAAGCACCTTAAAACAGACCTCAAAAACTAGTATGTAAATTGCATCAAACTAAATTACTAGTATTTCAAATAGCATGGAAGAAGAGCATCTTGTAATATAAAAAAAGTGTTTGTGTTTCTATATCAACATACCTGTATATCTCTATTCTTGTATGAAATAACAAGAATAAGATCACCACAGAAACATGCATACCAATACCATGCAGTAGTGAGGACACTAATCTCTCCTGTAAAATCATTGTGTATACGATATTCTGTACTTACACATTTTCTCAACCAATTAGTACCAAAAATAACTGAACCCCTGTTAAAATAGTTAACTCATTCATTCATCAATGGGTACATTGCAAAATCTTAGCATTGGCAGTTATTAACCTCTAATTAAGAAACCTGACCTTGACCCCTGTTAGCTCTCCAAATATAGGACAATATAAAACATCCACTTTATCTACAAGATCTGAGAAAAAATTGCCATCTAGATAGAAATAACATACATTAAATGTATCAGTCAGGAATCAGGCCCCATCATAGCAAAAAGACGGTCTACAGGTCTCTAATCAGGGTTTCTTTGCATGTGTTACTTGACCTTGAAAGACCTAGTGCGGCCTTTGACACCACTGATCATGAAATGTTTTGCTAGTTAAGGGAACGGCCCCCTCCTGACTCAGATCTTATTTGACTGAACGTTATCGGTTTGTAGGTTTAAATGGTGACTATTCTGCATGCTCTGCAGTTTGTTGTTCCACATGGTTTGGTTTTAGGCCCATTGCTATTTTCTGTTTACATGCTTTTTCTGGGCAACATAAACGCATGGTATTAGCTTCCACTGATATGCCGATGATCTACAGTTATATATGTCTTAGCGAAGCCAGATGAGGGGGAAAAAACTGCTTAATAAGGTCAAGCAATATGTAAAGGACATTAGGATTCTAAATAACTTCCTTCTTCTTAATCCTAACAAGCCAGAAATACTTGTACTAGGACCACGTGCAGGTAGAAGTAACTTTTTTGATCACACAGTGAACTCTGGATGACCTTTCTGTTTCATCATGAGCAGCAGTAGAATACCTTGTGAAATCTGTGATTATAGATTTCATTTGAAGCTTATGCAGAAAATATTACCAGGATAGCTTTCTTTAATCTCTTTAAGATGTGAAATATATTATTTCATGCTTTTGTCTCCCAGTAACATTAATTTTAAAATAGTACTATTGACCTATAATTATCCTCAATCATGATGGGAAATTTGTTGGATATACACCATTGTACAGTTTGCAAAAGGGATTACCTGAAAGTATTTTTACATAGAGTAGATCTTTCCTGCCATATTTGTCCCCTGGATTTTGTCCTGTTTTTTTGGAGACTTTTATGTTGACATTTACCTCAGGTCTGCATATCCCAGCACACAATGCACCACAGCCATGTTGTCACTGTACACACCTGTACCTTTGTCTTGCGTCTGTTTGATCTGTTTGGTTTTCCTGTACTCTTGAGTTTACTGGTTTTGTTCACTATTTGTCTCTTGTGTTGGTTAGCTTTAGCATTACAACCTAGTTCCTAGCCACAGTTCCTGTATTCATGTTCAAGTTTGTACATTGTGTTTGTTTTGATTAATCATGTTTAATCATTGTAAAACTCCAATTTAATGTGACCTGTGGTGGGATAATATGCTAAAAAAAAAAAGTTGAAAACTTTTGGGGTTGAAAGTAATGAAATTATAAATTTGTTAAAAAAATTTTATTACCTTTAAAGGAATGTCCAATCTCACACATTACAAGTACAAATTTGAAAATTGTGATTCAGTGGTAAGATAAAATAAGTGAAACATTTTGTTCCTGTTTTTTTTTGTGCATGAATAGGTCAAGAAATTTGATCTGATTCTCAGCAAAGTCACAAATATAAGCAAAAGAAATATTTCTAAGTTAGTAAAACACAGTCATGATATTTTATGTCTTTACTGAACACACCCATTGAACACACAAAGTGATTGAAAAAAAGTGAGTGAAACACCCGGTTTCTGATGTCACCAAATGTGTGACCATTGAATTTATTCCCATTTGAACAACTGTGGCATGACCTCCGAATAACATTCACACACCACGGGCAATATGCTTAACCAGAGTAAACCCACCAAGCACGGGAACAACCTGCTCACTACATGCACAGAAAATCGAACTGAACCCAGGAATCGAACCCAGGACCTGAAGGTGCAAGGCGACAGTGCTAATCACTAAGCCACCATGCCGATATAGATATATATCTGTGTGTGTTTGTGTGTGTGTGTGTGTAAGCAGACATGCAGGATTTACTTGGTTTACTTTGTCTTTATTTGGCCATATTTTTAACATAACCTTAAATTATGACTTGCTATACAAAGTGAACAAATTAATTGCACATCACATGTGCATGTTACAAAGTGGTGATAACAAGCGCCATAATAAACTTGGTAAATGAATAATCACAAAATCATACCAAATGTATAATAAACTGATACTTTAGTTAGTATTAACAGAATATTATGTATGTAAAGGGTAAACTGTTGTAAAGCTAATGATGAATAAATGAGGTATTAAATAAAGTTAATGTAAAGTATAGCAATAAACTATTTCTAAAGTATACAAATAAAATAATATACATGACATACAATTAAATATAAACTTAATACAATATTCAATACTTATATAAAAACAACTTGATCAAAATACAAGAAAAAACAAATATAATATAATATAATATAATATAATATAATATAATATAATATAATATAATATAATATAATATAAAAACAAACTCTGGATTCAAACCAGCAGATTTTAAAAGTGCTAAAAAAAGCACTTTCATTTGCAAAGAGGTTTTTAAAAAAGATCAGTTTAAATAATTTTGTATAAGTAAAGTGGCAAGGAAATGTTTTCATTTGGTTTGTAGTTTGTTTGTTTAGATATAGACTGAGGACATTTGGGTTTGAGATAAAAAGATGGAACCTTTTGTTTGAACCTGTCTATTTTCAAGTGATTTGGAACATGTGCTGGCCTGGTAAGCCCTGTTAGGTAACTGTTTAAGCGTTTAGCAGCATCTAACAGAAAATCCGAGCCATTACATAAGCACTGGGCACAGCCAATTACTACAATTAAAATTAAACAACAATTAAAATTGCTCCAGCAATTAGCCAAAGCCTTAACCCACACACCCCTCACTGTTTTCCTTTTCAGAAATGTCTAAATTTAGTTTCTAATTCTTTTTCTTTTGCACATGTCAAAACAGGATCGGCTGCTACCAAAGGTGCGATGTTGTCAGTTAATACATATGTGCCTGTAGATATAAATAGGAAATGAAAACTGAAATTCTGTTTTTCTGTCTATTCTGTTTTTCTGTCTATTGTCTCATACTGATGTTCAACCAAATGTTCTCAGCATGTAGAAATACAATACATTTACCCTTGCCATTGAAATACTTCTGGTTCTGGAGGGGACTATGTATGACACAACTACCAGGCAGCCTACACAATATTGTTAAATAAACTGATTTGTCTTTTAAAATATAAAGGTGAAGGAGAGAGAGAGATTCTCTATGTACTCTTACCTATGTACCCTTTCAATGTACAGAGATAGTGTCTTCAAAGGATAAAGATAATGGCAGTCACTTTGGTTATCCACAAGACTATATATATTTTCGTAATACTTTAATATAGTTTTATCATTCTTAAAAGTTTGTACATGTACTGTATATGTACATACTTTAAATTTTTTTTTTTAAATATGTACATATATTCCTGTATGTATTCATTGGTTAACATATTCCACAGTAACCCATTTGAGTCCATTGGTTGTCTTGTAAAATTAAATGCAACAATAAATTTAAAACTGAAGTTGTGTCTACATTTTGTTAGGATCACTGTCGTTGATAAACTCCATTTAGAGTCCATTTAGAGTGTGTTTTTACTTGAAACATACATGTGCAGGAGTTCCAAAGTCAGAATAACTGAAACAATGTCAAATCAGTCCAACTGAAGCAACTGGATCTTCGAGTTTGTTCATTAATTTGATCTCATCTTGCTGGAAATCCAGGTTGTGTACTTTGTAACGCGTGTGTAAACACCTGGTGTGTCTTTTTTTCCACATCCATCCCCCCAGCTGATCAAACCTATGAGGGTCATCTGTCTGTCCTTTTCACATACCAAAGGACCACCTGAGTCACCCTATAAAAAGAGGTCAAATAGAAATGCAAATATCAACATGCTTCACTTATGCCAAATCAAAGAGACACAGAAAAGTATTTTTTTTAATTCAGTCACAGGTAATTTTTTTTTATTTTAACAGTTTAGGCAGCACATGCTTAACCATTTAGGACAGTTGCTGCTTAATTGTTAACCATTAAGGACAGTATTGTAGTGGTAATAAGCTCATGTTAATCACCTTGCAGGCATCATCCAGGCCACGCGTGTCTCCAGCACACAACATGTTCAGTGTTATTTCATGCCCAGAGAGTTTCTCTGGTACACACAGCTCCTGGGGCCAGAGGCGTACATGACCCTGTTTTACTCGATCAGAATAGAATGGAGAGACTGAAAAAGAGAAATTTCATCTTTAAGACATTGAGAAAATCTTGTTTTTTCTTCATGTTACAGAGAACAAAATACAGTTACAATTACTGGTTACACACACTCACACCACAGGCAGTTTGGGAACATCAAACAGCCTAAGCAGCAGGTCTTTGGACTGTGGGAGGAAACCAGAGTATGCGGAGGAAACCCCCCAAGGACGGGGAGAACATACTAACAGACACAGGAATTGAACCTAGGCAGGAACCAGGACCCTGGAGCTGCAAGGCAACAGTGCTAACCTCTACCGTGCCGCCCACTCAGACGTTCATCATATTATAATTATTATATTTAAACAGTCTTGTTGGGAAAAAAATCTCAGACGAATTTCCTTTCTCAAAGATGCCAGAAGTGACGTTTCTGTGGGATGACATTTCTGTAGTTTCACTTTTCTGCTCACTAAGAAACCCCAAGATATGTACAAATACAGGTACACTAACCTTCTGTTAAGTTTAAAATTAATTAAAAGATGAATTATTGTGTCCTCTTTAGAACTTACATTCTCTTTCTTTGCCATAGCCAGAAATCTCACATTCCATCCAATCAGGAAGAACCATTCCAGGTTCTGGTAAACAGACAGGCAGCACCTCTGGAGAATTTATAGCACATATGCCATCTGTACTCTTCAGCTTTAACAGAGCTGTTAGACAAACAGTGAAATAAAAGTTAGTATTAGGTCAAAAGAACTTTCCATTCCAAAACACTGCTAATGTAAGAGGTGTACATATGATTATACATAGGTTTTCATTGCTACATCTTTGCGTAAGTATACAAGTCCAAACCTAGTGAAATCAATCTAATACAACTCTGAAAAAGGAGACCACTGCAGATTTTTTTCTAAAACCTGCACCTCTACAAGTATGACAACTTTCCATTTTATTGTCTTTATTCTACTTTATGCTAGTAGTACTTCAAAGGTAATTGGAATTTTAAAACCACTGACCATGCCAAAAGAGCAGAAAAGAGTGAGGAAAAAAGGGTTCAATACTGGATGTACTGAGACAGGGATATAGTGACTATGATATTGCTTATGTTTGAATGGGATAATTGAGGAGCAGGAGTTCTAAAGGAACTTCTCTTCTGCAGCAGAAGTACTTTTGGTATTTCTCAGAAAAGAGGCATTTTCATTGATGGGTTCCTAGATGGAAGGTTATACAATTAAACCATGGAATGCAAGCATAATTCCTTCTGGAAGTGTGCTTACATATCAAAACACTCGAATATCAAAGTGAATTGTCCCATAAGAAATACCGGAAACTTTGATGATTCATTCCTCAGCACAAAAAATTACAATAATAATATTTAATACAAAATATAAGTGAAAATTAACCTGAACTTTTCCTTTGAAAAGAACTGGTGTTAGACAAGGGAAGAAACAGAACGATGGTTGCTACTGTGTAGGACGTCTTTCACAGACACACGCACATCTATGGAATCACTCCTCTAAACAGATTCATCTTCTGCTCTGCTACAGTGGTGATGTGACAGTGTATCTGCAAGGAACACATATGTTTCCCCTTCTTATACTGTATGTGATTGTGAAGTTGTACTTCTGCAATCTTAGCATCATGTTTTGCAATCTTGCTGGAGCTGTGTGGATGGGCTTGTTGTGTATAGTTACCAGTGGCTGGTGGTCTGTTTCGATGTGGATTTGTTTACTATATATGTAGTCATTGAATTTGGTGGATGCAAATACCACAGCAAGCAGCTCTTTATCGATCTGTGCATAGTGTACTTCTGTCTGCGTCAGAGTGCGTTAGGCGTAGGCGACAGGGGCACCTTCTTCATGCAGCTCCTAATCCAAACTGGAAAGTATCACAGGTGAGTGTGACTGGTTTCCAGACGTCATAGTATTTCAACGTAGGTGCACTTGAAAACCTGCGCTTCAAATCTTCAAAAGCATCCTGATGCTGTTTAAACCAGCACCACTCTGTGTTTTTACATGGTAGCTCGCATAAAGGTGTGGACAAGTCACTGAGGTTCAGAATGAATTTTCCTAAGTAATTTATCATACCCAGAAAGTGCTGGAGTGAAGTGATGTTATTTGGTGGCTGCATTTCTGTGATTGCTTTTGTTTTTGCTGGGTCAGGTTTTAGTCCCTTGCTTGTAAAGATGTGACCGACAAAGCACACCTCACTAAGACGGAATCTGCACTTCTGAGGGTTCAGTCGCAAGTTCACCTCTCGAGAACGGTCCAACAATTTTCTCAGATTTGCATCATGTTCCTGCTCGCCATTGCCTCCCACAATAGTGTTGTCAACTATGACTGCGCACAGGTAGTCAGCAAAGACCTGCTCCATAGCACGCTGAAATACCTCGCTGGCCAAATTAATAAGCAAGGGCATCCAAAGAAATCTGAATCTTCCAAATGGCGTACTGAATGTAGTCATTACGGATCCAGCAAAATCTGCCAAAAGGAACTTTTTGCATCAAGCACGGACAATACTGTGGAGTTTGGCATCTGTGCTGCCACTTCTTTGACTGTGCGCATAGAGTAATGTGGCCTTTTCAGAAACTTGTTTAAGTCCCTAGGGTTGATGCACAATCTTATTTCATGGACACAGGAGTGATGACACCTATGGCCACCATTCTTTCCATCTCTGCTTTCACTTGCATTGCTGCAGAAATTCTGCGTGCTGGACAAATGACAGGCTGAGCTTCTCTGTCAAGGTTTATGCTGTATGTCTTCATGCTGAAGACAATCCAAAAGTCAGAGCAATGGCTGTACGTTTTCTGCACTACATAGAACTGCAGGGAGTAAGATCGGTCACAAGATAACAGGATCACAAGATAACAGGGTTGAACCTGCAGTCTGAATCTCCTGTCCGCCATATGTTACAAGCTTCACGTGGCTTGACATGGGAAGAATCTCATTTTGCTTTACTTCAGCAAATGTCTTCAAAGACATGATGTTGCATGAAACTGAGATGAGTCGTCACTGCTATTTGAAGATTTGGTGACATAAATTTGATTTACATTCTTCCTTTTCTCTTTTTGCCTCGTTATCTTTTCCACAATTACTGCAATTATGAATTTGGTGTGGGGAATGCTTGTCTGAACTGCGTTTGGTAGTCCAAAATGGTTTTCTCCTCACAGTTTGTGGAACACAGTCCACGTTTGTCATGTTTTGGTCCAGCTAGTGTTTTGGTGTGCTGGTCTGTCAGTTCATGTATTTGGCATATTTCAATGGCTTTTGTTAACGTTACTTCATTGTCACGCAGCAGGAGTTTTCTCATCCCGTCATTGTATGCCACACACAAACCGATCTCTTATCAATTCTTCCTGCAAATCTCCAAACCTTCAACTCTGTGCCTTATTTCATAGGTCGCTTACATATGCCTCTATTGTCTCTCCTAGCTTTTGGTTTCTTGAATTACATTTGTGAAACCCTTCAGCCATGTTTTCTTGCGCAATATAATAATGGCTTACTGTGTGTCTTGCCGTTGGGAGATTTTCTTTTCTTTACGCTTCTTTCACAATGCTGCACGCACCACTTCTGACACCATGTTGAATGAAGAGAGGCAGGCAGGAATTGCTTTTTAAACAACCATTGAGATGCAAGAGTTATACATTCAGGAACGTCTTTTTAACCCCCACTCGCGCATGCGTTAAGATGAGTTTTATGAACAGAACATTAACCTCTTCTATACAGACCAAGGTTACACAGCAATCCAAGGTTTCATTGTAGTTCATCACAATTCATGACATTTAATCAGTGTTGTTCTACTAGTTACTAATAAAAGCAATTACTTTTAGTTAGTTTTCAGTAAAAGTAATATATTACTCTTCCTTATAATCTTTATAATGGTATAATATATTACTATGTAAGAAAATTGGGATGTTGAACATTCCCAATAGAAAAGAGAAGTTAATGCAGCATAGCATTAAACAAAAACAATTATTTTGGGAAGTTTTTTTGATGACTCACTACTATTCTCGAGATACCACTTGAGTGATACGATTACATATTACTGAGACCAGATGGCTAATCAAGTCATCCTTTAAACATTGGATGGTTCTCGGTCGCCCACTGTCCTATTATATATTGTGCGTACACACGCACACACACACAAGGTGCGTTCGAATCAAACTAGGTATTTTAAAAGTGCAAAGTAAAACAAAACAGTTATGAAAGTAAAAACTATATTTATTTCTCTACATAATCCCCTGCTTCACTAATGCAGTTATCCCAGCGTTCCACTCTTGCTTGGACACTTTTTTTCTCTAGATTCCACAACAATACTGGAGATTTGCAAACCATGAAATAACATGGAATTATGTAATTAACTAAAAATAACATCAACAACAATTAGTTTGTTATTTTAAGACATGAAGGTGGGCTAGTTTATGCAAGAACAGTATTGTCAAATTCATTTGCAAAACACATCAAGCACCATGATGAAATTAGTTCTCATGTCTAATAACTGGAAAGCAAGGCCAAAACGAGGAGGAGGACTTCATTTAGAGTTACCAGCCTCAAAAATCAGATTTACAGCACCACAGAGTAGCGGCCATTATGAAGGTTTTACCTATGTCATTATCAAAATTCTCATCGTTGTATTGTTCATGGATCCAATATCTCTCCACATCAAATGTTTGTTCACTGCTGGAGTTCTGAAGCCTGAAGGTTCGGCCAAGGATCAGGTGCAAGCGATTTTCTGTAAATCTAAATATGCAACCATTAGAGATGCCAACATGAATATAGATTTATGCGATTCCACCACTGTTCTAGCTTTTAAATTATACTGAAAGAAATTAAAGTATGATTGAAAATATAGTCAAATTGATCTAGTATTTATTTTACTTAATTAAAATATAAAATTAACATATTGTGTAAAACTAGCAAGAACATGCTCTATAGTATTACAATCTTCTCATCATAAGACATTAGATACATTTGCCCATATTCAAAATATTTTTACTTGCTAATACTTTTTTTGAAGTGTTAACTAAGTTCAGGCTGAGTTACATTCTGGCAAAATAATTCAGTTTAATCTTGATAAATTAATTTGTGCACAAAATTCTCAGAAAACATAAGTCTGGATAACTTGGACAAAAGAGTATGCTCACCCCTCCTGGAAACAATGCGCTGCAGAGAGGACCCAGCAGGAGTCAATCAGGACTCCCCCACACAAAAAGTTGTGTGATTTGGTGTGTGGCGAGTATACAGTGATCACTGCTTGCCATGGATGCTGTGTGATGTCACTTGCCTGACCTCCATGTATTCTGAATGCTGGCAGAACACTAGAAAGCCTTTCAGAACGCTGGCCACAGGAGTCTGAGACAGAGAACAATGTTAATATATTTATTATAACATATTCTTAAAATTAGGTTCAAAGATAGCTAAGTAATGTTTGTTTGCACCAGAGATGTTGTTCCTGAATTTTTTTTTACCTCTTCTGGTGGTTGTTATAGGGGCTCTTGGTCCAAGAGTTGTGATGGTAGATGGTCTCCTTGCTGAGAAGAAAAGGCATGATTAATTGAAAACACACATAGGCTCACACACACACATAGGCTCACACACACACACACACACACACACACACACACACACACACACACACAGGCTCACACACACACAGGCTCACACACACACAGGCTCACACACACACAGGCTCACACACACACAGGCTCACACACACACACACACACACACACCACACAG